>JAHRHJ020000966.1:0-39256 GCA_019776745.2 Taxus chinensis
TCAGTGGCTGGCCAATGGGAAATGCCAAGGAGTGATCACTGTCCAACCATGGCCTCTAGGCCCCCCCTCGGGCCTCGTGAACTGATCTGGTAAACTGGCACCATTGGGGGAGCATGGCCCATTACGGTAGGCCAAACTGCTGAGGAACTCTGCTAAAAGGATGCACCTCTACTCGTCCAACTCGATCAATGAGCTGGCCCTGTGTGGAGGAAGAGATCAGGGTAAGAGTCTCCTCTCCCCATATGCCGGCCATAAGCCGGTACGGGGCTGTTGCCTCCTGTCTGCAGTAGTAAGTAGTAAAGGGAGGACAACTGGCTGGTGAGGTGCTATAACACGACAATCTGTCATCTTGGCTTACCTCATAGCCCCAGGATATGCCACCTCCATGCCTTGCCATAAGCGGATAAAATGGCTCATAACACCCAACCTCAATGACTAAAGTCGGGTGGCTCAATGATTGTCCGTAAAATGGACCACCCTGTAAAATCATGGTAGGTGGTCCCCAGAATATTGCACCCAGGTGTAGATCGGACCATGCCCCTCTATCTGCGCAATGATGGGGGCCAGCAGTATAACAAGTATACCCCTCCCTTGTGCCCCGATCAGTCTCGAGCAAGGATCCATGACGGCATGTCGAAGTATGGGATAGAAAAGAAAGAATGGATCGAACGCTCACTACCTTTTCGACCCCGTGGAGATAACTGCATCTCCCATATATGTGTTCCCACGGTTGCAAATGTGCCTATGAGCTTGCGGTCTCTAATGTAAGTCTCCTCACGGATGATGGGACCCCCAAAATATGATCGACATCCTCGTAGGTGATGGTGGACTCACCAGGGACCCCTGGCAGTCGGGAAGTGTTCCGATCTTGCATCCCAGAGTAAGAGAGTAAGTCACAAAGGATATGACCTAGATGTGCAAACCATGAGGCACACACGAAATACGAGTTATCCAGCCCTATGTTTTATGCAGTGTGTCCTCCTCGTCCTACGAAGGTGAGGGCATCAAAGTCTCCCGAGAGGCAAATCAATCTCTCTCTGCTCCATCTAATATATACTCCTCTCTTGCTTGCATGACACCCAAAAACAACCAAAACAGGAGCAATGTTAATATCCTGAACAATACCAGAAGGTCATAAAAATGCGTAGAAGGTAAAAAAAACACAACACATCTTCAAATGTAAAGGTCTTTTGCATTTATGCAGAACCGCCGCCCTGAGCAGGGACGTGGTTTTTTTGTACCGCCCGACTTAAAGGCAGGGTAGGTGTAAACATTGCCCTGAGCAGGGCGGCGGTCGCATAACCGCCGCCCTTGTCCAGGGCGGCGGTTCGTGTTTTCTGAAAACCCACACGGGTTTTTTAAATCTAAAAAGCCTAAAACAAGCAAAAAATGACCATTCGACCCCCCCCCTTAAAAAATGGAGCCTACCTAGTAGGAGCCCCCCCCCTAGTTGACCTTTTGAACCCATATTTTCAAAATAAAACCCCCCCATTGCAAGAAATTTAACATTTCAAATTTAAATGGGGGAAAAACACAAAATTGAAGAAAAACACCTGTGATCTAGCAGGGCAGTGTCGCGCATGGAGGCATGATCACGATCTCACTGCGGCCATTTTTGACTATACTCGGCAAGAAACCGTCGCCGTGGGTCCAGAGCTCAAAACAATCAATCAACTCTGCAAATGAATAAAAATGGCCCACTTTCATATATAATAGTGCACCCTGATTCGTTTTAAAGACTTTTTTCGCAGGTTTGGAGCGCTGATGGAGGTAAGGCCCTATTCCTCCCCGCGCAATGGTACATTCTCATTCCCTATATTTAGCGTTTATTTTCCAAACTATTGTATCTACTGCACTTGAGTTCTCCTTTCGTTTTGCGATAGAGCGGTGAATTTTCGTGGCGTAATTTCAACACACTGACTTAAGGTATAACTTCTAACTTCCCATTTTGGACCTGCCATACTCGGAACCCACCGTTTTGATTCCCTCCTCTTCATGGCTAAAACGTTCTCCTAGGGGGCATATGTACATCCCAAATTAATGTACTGTACTGTGGAACAGTCGTAATAAGTGCCCCAAAATGAACTACAATGTAAGGATCAGTCTCGCAGGAAAAAATGTATCGGGGTCAAAAAAGCTCTCTGATAATGCTTTAACATCCCGCATATAACCAAACACTTAAGCCTGCGTGCTTTGTTTTTCCCCCGTTTTTTCCCACCCCCCTACTTTTCTGCCTCTTTCTCTTTAGTATGAACACCACCTGCCTTGACTTGGCGGTTGTCCTGTAACGCCCGCCCTGAACAGGGCGGCGGTCTTGTAACTGCCCGGTGTCCCTGGCAAGGCAACGGTCCTTTACGGTGTTTTCCAGAACATTTTTTTTGACGTGCTCACGTTGTAAATTCAGTGTTTCACCACCGTTCCTTGCCGACTTAAGCTTGCATTTATGTTTTTGGTCCCCTGGAAATAGTGTTTTCCTTTGTTTGATTGTTTTAGGAGTTCAGTTTGATTTGATCTTTGTATTGAATTCCCTATAAATGAATTGCTTGGGCTCAAGCAAATGGCCCTGAAGTTTGCCTCTGATTTCTCTTTGCTTTATATTTAATTTTCAATTGTTTCTAGAGTTCTAAGTTCAATTCTTTCATGCTTAGTTAGCATTGTCTACTGTGGGTAAGCCACAATCCAGCTGTGCAAACATGTTGCTGTTCTTCTCTCCATTATAATAGAATATCTTAGGAGCCATTAAGTTGCAGGTTTGCTCTTCAAACAGGATAGTTTGTTCAAGTTCTGCACGCATTATGTTGCATGATTTGTAAAACCCCGCTAGGAATTGCTAAGCCAAGCTCTGTACTCTTGCGGCTAATCCCTCTCCTACTCGCATTTTCAGTCTGCTCCTGGTCGTCCTTGGTCCCACTATCTATCTCTATCGATGTTGGCATTCCACACTTTTCTGGATCCACGGAACACAAGAGAACGAGGAGATCACACTGAGGGGACCTGATCACACCCACCCATCGATTCGCCATGTTCTAACTACGGATCCCGTTCTAGCTTTCAAGTTCTAGTTAAAATCGATATCAAATAGAGTAGTTATACGCTTTATTTCAGTAAATTCTATTCTCGATATTGCCCATGGAGCTGTGGGAGTGATAGTTTATTTATGAGAAACTATTATTCACTCTCACTCTGAGGTAGATCGAGAATCCTTGGCAAATTAGATTAGTTATTTCATGATTTAGAATAGATATACAACTGCAAAGACCAATAGCTACACTCGGCTATTTTGTTGTTTTTAAATTATTAGTTTAGTTGTCAATTCTAAATATTTTAATAGCTGCTTTCTTACATTTCGGGTATCATCATCAAAAAAATACAAAAAAAAGAAATCTATAATGCTAATTTTTCGTATACTTAGAGTTCACTTTATCACATTTTGTTTACATTATTGCGTTTGTATGACAATTACGGGACCTCGGGAGCCCATAGACTATGTTTTTCGAGCCAATCGTGCCTAGCCCAATCTCATTATACAGCAATAACGATATGAACCAGAATCTTAGAATCCAGTCTCCAAACAACAGCATACTCCAGCATATCAGATCTATTAGAAGGATTTAAACATCAAGACGACCAATGCCATACGTTAGCTCTGGCACAAAGTTCATAGTCGCTATGAGGTTTTCTAACATAGTGTTGTAGAAAATTAAAGTTTTTGAGTGAGTATCCCATATTTTCCATAATTTGGAATATTCTCCTTACCCCCTCTGAATGTTTGTCTTAGTGCATTCATTCTTATGGTGTCTTCATCTCCACGCTCTAAGCATTATATACTAAGATTGATTTCTTTCCTTCATTATTTCCTCATGTCTACACATTATACACCATTTGTCTTCTATTTTTTACTAGATTCACCTGGTAAAACTCAAATATGGCAATTTCTACTTTAATTACACTTGTTTTGAATAATGCACTCTGTCATGATCAATACCAGATTTCCACTCTCAATTAGTACTTGTTGAGTTTGTTTATCCTTTAACACTGACATGTTGAAAAACTCTGAAAATAAAATGCATGAAATCCACAAAAAAACATCATTTAACAAGTCTCCAAACTTTCATTTACGGTTTTCTATCCCGATTTCATTTGTAATTTTGGCTAGGAATTTATATTTAGTCCTACCAACCTGAATGGGTCTTTGGACCGACATAATCCTCCAACTCTACTTTCAAATTGATATATTATTTGGGTCTTATACTTTATTTGGGGTTAAGCCTTTCTTGATAACCACCTATGGAACCCTAATATGAGAAAGAAACATTACCTTATTTCCAACCTCTAAATTCTATGGAAAATCAATGATACACTCACTTCCTACACTTACAAATGCAGTACCAACTCACTAAATCTTGTAATAGCACATCCACAGTCATTAGGGAAATACTCACATCAAGTTTGATATATCAGGAAACATTATCTCTCATATACACAAGCAATCAAATTTCTAATCTTCTGTACTTTAGTATATTCAAACCAAAAAATCATTTCCAAAAAAGTTACAAAATCTATTTGATCTATTTAGATATCACAGACTAGGTGGGAATGATGAGAATTTTAGGGCCTCTTCAGAATAGTTCTACTAGCATCAGAGGTACATGAGGGTTACAAAAATAAAATTAATGTTTTATTTTACAAGACACTTATCCATGGCTACGGTTTGAGATGATGTTCAACATGTTTCAAAATTTTGTACTTGCATGATCACAATTAGGTTGAAGTAGAGACATAAAAATCTAAAAAGTTGCATAAGTTAAAGTCGAGCATCCAAGACCATATAAGAAGTGCTATATCATATGGTGCGGTCCTAGTAAATGTAATGGTCCTAATCCAACGTGGTTTACAGGTATAGTCCTTGATTTTGAAGAACTTATAGATTAAGATCTCCCTCTTCCAAGTATTGCAAAATCCCAAAACTTCCTAAAATCCTTTATACAGCTAAGTGCACTCATTCTTTGTGTTTTCAAGTTCATATCTTAGATTGCCTTCTTGAGAATGATACTTTTGTATATTGTAATTATTAAATTTGTGAAGTAATCAATCAAAATAACAAATTGTAGCTATCACATCCATTTAGTGTAAATATGAGCTCATCAATAAATAGATTACCAAAAACCATATATGACCTAATCTAATAAGTGTAAACATTTTGGTTAGCCACTTTTGATTGAACCCTTCACCTAATTATGATTTATTATTTCCTTGTAAATTGCATATTGATATGATTTCTCTTATTGATGATTTATAATGGTTTCCTCCTCATATTGACCACAGATATTTACTTAAATATATTAAGTGTCACTTGAGCGTGAAGGGTTATAATTAGACCCTAATTCAGTTACTCCTAACCCCTACTTTTATTAATATCTTCAATATGTCCTCTCAATAACTAATCCTAATCTCCTTGATCCTTTTATTTTGCCCATTTCCCCATCTTTCTAACCTATCACAGTATGCTCTACTCCTCCATCTATTACTATTATTGGATGTTCTCTCCATAATGTTTTTAACTCTTCAAACTCGGTCACACCAACATGCCCAGGAGAAGGTTTAAAATATCACCTAATACCAATGATCATCTCTTTCCCATGGTGATTCCCAATAATTTTTTTCAAGTACTTATCAGAGAAACCTTCTAAAACTTTATATTTTACTATATACTTCACAATATCATCTTATCAGTTTTCCCTATCACTGAAAAAACATCTATTCTTCATACATTGGTGGTTTCCTACATCCTTGGTGGGGAACCTCATTAATAATTACCCAATGTTTCTATAACCTATCCTATACTATATTTGGTCCCACAAAATCCACACCTACTCCTCATAGTTTTGCATGTATAATCTTCTAGCCGCACACCCTTGAAGCTCTTATACTTTTTCAAGAATAAAATATTACAATTTATAACAAGTTGCACCATTTTCGCACACTATGGAGTTTTTAACGCAGTTGATTTTTACTACTTCCCATTAAATTAGTTTCCTTGTCCATTTCTTATTAGTTTATTTCTCCAGCTGCCTATGTATGGCAAAGGGGATCTCCAAGAGCATATTCACTCATTTTATGTGGCTTGTTTCGATTATTCTTTTAATGGCCTATTTATCACAAATATTTGCCCTCACAACCTAAGACTTCATGTATATACTAGTCTTAGATCTCCCCACTCACTTTATAAACTCATTTAATGCTTTGGAAATAATGGTTGTTGGCACAATTTTCCTATCACATAGGGCCCAAATATTTTTTATGCACATTTTCTAAACTATGACCACGATTCTATGAACTTATGACGAGTTTTGTATTACCCTACAAGACTAAACATCACCAAATGACAATGTTTGAGCTATAGTGAGTTGAAAGACTTATTTACACATGTTTTTTCTCCCTTTAAAAACTTGGTCTTTTGACAAGTTTTGATATTTTGACATTTATGCTATCTTTGAAAGAATACAAAGATAATTTTGTTACATATGAATAAACTGAAATCAAAATTGCTAACACTCCCCCCCATCTATGTCAAGTGTTCCAACAAACCAACATTTAAAGGAAATATTGATGATGGTTAAGGTTTCTTCTAAAGATAACCAACAAAACAGGAATTACAATCCCAATTCTTATTGTGGTTTCCACAAAATTCGGGGTCATGATACTAGAACGTGCCGTGACTACAATAAATTCATGCAACGTTTGCCAGAAGAACAAAGACAGTTCTTCACAGATTTTTTTTGGCAGATCCCGTCTCATCACACCAAACACGCTTTTCAGGGGCAGTTTCCCCTCAGAATGCTCCCCTCAAGATCTTTAATGATCCACTCCCAAATCACGATAACAACAGACTAAATCCAATTGGGACAAACAAGGGTGCAATGACGAGAAACAATGATCATGAAGCCTCGACTTCACTAAACTCATCAGTTGCACCATAATTAGGAAATCAGCCGAGACCTAAGATAGTCAGCTTGGTTGAACTAGACACTGAATTACCCATCAAAGCTATAACAAGGACACAAGAATATTTCTCTCAACCAAGTCCAAGCCACTCTACCAGAAACGGATAACAGTCCAGTAAATCAGTAGAAAAAGCCAGTGGGTGCTTATGATTTAATTAATGATCCTACCAAAAGACCTTCTCACATATCTCATTTTTGGACTTACTAAAAAACTCTCCTTCCTCACAGGGCTACTCTTTTAGAAGCATTGGGTTTAGGTCATTTAATTAATATCACTCCACCTCCTGAAACACAGAGTAAATCATGTAGACTTTGATGTTCATCCTTCAGGGCAGCCAGATAAGGATGTCGAATTTATATTCGAAATAAGTAAAATGCCTACAGACGTTGACATTGCATGCCGAGGCGATCCGGCCTTACACTTACAAGAATGGGTTTACAATAACTACGTAAAATGGGCAATGGTTGATGATGGAGCCACAATTAACATAGTCCCCTTCTCTTTTCTTCAAAAAGTTAGGGTATGGAGAAACCAATTGTTCCACCACTCGAAAAACACGCTAAGAGGCTATGATAGCCTTAAAGCCACTTCGATAGGAACCATAATACTACCAGTCACCTTAGGACCCAAAACAATCCTGACTGAGTTTTATATTATAGATCGGGAAACTAATTATAATATGATCCTCGGCCGACCATGGATACACCGAATGAAGGCAATCCCTTCTACTTTATTCCAAGAAGTAAGATTCCTGCATCTAGGAAAGGTGTTTGTAGCCAAAGGCGATCCAAAACCTTTCGATATACACCTAGCCGACTTAAAGAAAAGACTAGGTGTGCACTCGGAATTTGAACTTCCAACAAACCAACTTAATAAACCCACTGACGCAAAACCAGAGGAGAAGTTGGTACCTACAACGGATCTTGAAACTATCAGCATAACCAAGACAACCCCAACCCCCAAAGATAAGGCTAACACTATAGAAACGGTATCATTAGGGACTACTGCAAAAATCGTTGAGTTAATAGAACAAGATTTACCAATGTTCTTACCATTTGATTCAGTAGGCATAGGATATTCCCTAGGGGTTGGTTCCCTTCCAGCAGAAGATCTCTGCATGGTAGAAGTGGAGTGCGCAAACGCAACAAATACCCCAACATCTATATTCCCAGCTAAGTAATGGACTCTCCATTTTGATGGGGCTAGGTGCCATTACGAAGCGGGGGCAGGTATAATTCTTACTTCACCCGAAGGGAGAAAGTCATACCATTTTCCTTTAAACTAAATTTTGAATGCACAAACAACGGCGCTGAGTACGAAGCCCTCCTCCTTGGCCTCACCTTAGCCAAGAGAATTGGTGTTGACAACATCAGAGTCTTAGGAGACTCACAATTAGTGGCAAACCAAGTTTCTGAGGTATATGAAACTAAAGCCGAACACTTGCAGCTTTACAAAAATGCCGTATTAGATTTAAGCAAGGCATTTAACTTCATATCCATTGAAGCAATCCCGCGAGAGAAAAATCTTCTCGCCGATTCAATAGCAACTTCAGCATCATGTTTTACCCCAAGCAATGAGTTAGAAAATATCCATTTCACTGTGTCCATTCGTAATGAACCATTGATAAAAACAATGACAAATCCCCTTTCAAGCGGAAGTGAATCTACCACCCCTAGACCATGTTGATAATGATATGGCCACTTTGGAATACTTAAACGCCTATGCGGCATTATATCTCTCCTATCATATGCTAGATTTTTCCTTAATTCCACATTCGTCTTCCTATTTCAGAAATCCCATGATGAGTTTTCCCTCACAAATGGAACCTAGCATATACGCAGTAGAAAATGGGGATGATTTGGATTTACCCCCAGCACCGCCTGAGTTTGAAGAGGGTAACGCCTCTTTGATCAAAGAAACAATCGATGTCAACATCAGAACGGAAGATGAACCAAGAATTTTAAAACTAGGATCCTTGTTAACCCCAGAAGAAGTAGAAATACATACTCGGATCCTCAAAGAACATCAGAAGGCATTTGCATTTAATTATAAGGAGATGACAGGTGTCGCACCCCACATCGTGGTACACAACCTCCTCACTAAATCTGATGCAAAGCCAGTTAAACAAAAATCAAGACCCATGAAACCCAAGGTAGCTCTCATGGTAAAGGAGGAGGTAATAAAACTCCTCCAGGTAGGATTCATCAAACCAGTCGACTACTCCCAATGGGTATCTAACATCATTCCTGTTCTCAAGAAGAATGGAAAGATATGCATCTGCATAGATTTCCGAGACATCAACAAAGCATGTCCTAAGGATGACTTCCCATTGCCATCTATTGATGTCATTGTTGATGCAACAGCTGGGTTTGAACTTTTGTCTCTCATGGATGGATTCTCGGGATACAATCAAATCAGAATATCTGAGCAAGATCAAGCTAAAACTACGTTTATAACTCCTTGGGGAACCTATTGCTATGTTGTTATGCCATTCGGTCTCAAAAACGCTGGTGCTACGTACCAGCGGGCTATGACATATATATTTCACGATCTAATTCATAAAATCATGGAATCCTACGTAGATGACTTGTTGGCTAAGGCCAAGAAGCGTTGTGACCATCCGGAAGTACTCCGCATCATTCTTTCACGCCTAATAGAATACGGAGTCACACTAAATCCAGAGAAATGTGTCTTTGGTGTAACAGGAGGGAAGCTCCTAGGTTACATCATATCGTCACGAGGGATAGATGTTGACCCAACCAAAATTTGGGCTGTCCTCAAAATGGTTCCACCTTCAGATGAATCTGGAATCAGGTCATTTCTTGGAAAGCTGGGTGCAATCCGAAGATTCATCCCAGACTTGAGCTTCGCCATTCATCCAATCAACAATTTACTCAAGAAAGACTATAGCATTGATTGGACCGAAGACTGCAATGAAGCTTTTGACGCAGTTAAGCGTTTCTTGTTGTCACCACCTACGCTAATGCCACCTAAGCTAGATCACCCGTTAATTTTATATTCACGAGCTACCAATGTCTCGTTAGCTTGTATGTTGGCCCAAGAGGACGATGACAAGAGAGAACGTGTGATTTATTTCATTATCCGAACACTGCTCGACTATGAAACACGCTATACACAAGCAGAACGAGAATGCCTCGCCATCGTCTTTGCAACCAAACGCCTAAGACATTATATGTTAAATCAAGAAACAAGGGTCATGGTAAAAACGGACCACTTACGAACTTTCCTCACACAAGGGTCCTTGTCTAAAAAGGCTGGACGTTTTATAACCTTAATGGGAGAATTCGAATTAACGTTTGTAAATCAGAAGTCAGTTAAGGGAAAAATCATTGCGGATTGGTTAGCTGATAACCCATTAGATGGAGGCGATCTAGTAGATTTGGATTTTCCAGATGAGTGCGTATACTACATCGAAAACCGACCCTCTATCTCTGAGTGTCCCTGGTACGCTGATATCATTAACTATATCATGGACCATACATATCCAGAAGGAGCTACACCACAACAAAGAAGACGGTTACGCATTATCGTAGCTAAATACGTCATTATAGAGCAAGTTCTCTATCGAAAGGCATTCGATGGAATGCTCCTAAGATGTGTCGACACAGAAGAATCCAAGAAGATTCTCCATGAATCCCATAGCGGAATATGTGGAGGCCACTTCGGTGGCCACGCCACTGCTCGAAAAATACATCGAATGGGCTATTTCTGGCCCACTCTAGAACATGACGCAATAGAGTTTGTACGCAGGTGTCATAAGTGCCAAGAATTCTCCCATGAGATCCACATGCCGGCACAAGTCTCTGCAACCAATCGCTACTCCATGGCCCTTTTCTACATGGGGCCTAGACTTAATAGGGAAATTCTCTCCCTCATCCACAGACGGCCATAATTTTATAATCACGGCCACTGAATATTTCACCAAATGGGTAGAGGCTATGCCTCTTACTACTGTACCTGGTTCTGTAATCGCCAAGTTCATTTTGAACCAAATCATTTGCAGGTACGGTATCCCGCAAATCATTCTCCGATAATGGAACTTCTTTTAAGAATGAAGAGGTTCACAAGCTATGCAATAAATTTAAGATAAGCCATCATACGGCTTCCTTATATTACCCTCAAGCCAACGGATAGGCTGAAGCGACAAACAAAATGCTAAAAGCCATTCTCCTTAAAACGGTGAAAGAAAACAAACGAGATTGGCATTTGAAATTATATCCGGCCTTATGGGCCCACCGAACCTCAATAAGAACACCAACGGGAGCAACTCCTTTTTCACTAGTGTTCGGGGCAGAGGCAGTTCTCCCACTCGAGGTTGAAATACCCAGTCTCCGCATTTCATTACAAGGGATTCTGGATGAAGACGCTTACAGAGAAGCACGTCTTTCCCAACTAGAAAGCCTAGATGAAACTAGGTTAGATGCTGAACAGTGACATAGAGTCTATGCTGACCGGATGTGCCGGCAGTACAACAAGAAGGTCTATGAACGCGACATATACGAAGGTGATCTAGTTCTAAGGCTGGACAGCCGGATCGACAAGAAGACCGGCGAAGGAAGGAAATTCCGGCCCAAATGGTTGGGCCCATACCGAGTCATGAAGGACTATGGAAATGGTGCATACCTCTTATGTACGCTAGAAGGTGAGGAGTTTGGCGAAACAGTCAATTCCCTGCACCTCAAGCGTTTCTACGCATAAGCAGCTAGCACTACTTATATAACTATCTACATTGCATTTTCATATAGATTAGGATCATGTTGTCCACTCGTTTCTTACACAAATTGTGATCAAGGAGTCTATTCTCAAAGCAATTCATTACAAACTCATGATGTTGTTGGCATAAACTCTTTAATCGTACCTCTCCATTTTCATGATATCATCAAAATATCTCAGAATCTTTTATCAAATAAAATCAGACATGACGAAGTCTTAACGGTAACCATGCCAAGATCTGCAAGTTTATTCTCGCTTTGATTTCTTCTTAGGACAGGTGTCTTGCCTATGGTCTCTTCTAGAAGCTTCATGGTGTCACATCTATCCCATATACATATCTCTTTGGAAATAAGCACATACTGACATTTTACTCAAATAAACAAATCAAACGTTGATCAAACAGAAAATTTTAATTTTACACATTTCCTTGCCCCACCAACCTTCGGTGATGAGCTTGCGTCTCTTACTAGTGACGTAGGGTTGGAAAAGGATGGAAATGCCCTTACTCGCCTATGCCTTGCCCATGGTGATAAACCCACGCTTCTTACTAGTAGCATGGGGCAAAGTGTAGGGGGTCCTCTTGACAAATAAACGTAAATGGTCATACGCAAACAATTCAAACTTTCAAACTTTGAGTCAAAAGCAAATGGAACAGATGCTCAAAATCCCAAAAGAGTTAAAATCCTAAAAACCCAGATTTTGTCTACTATGTGGCCATCTACGGGTCTAAGTCTGGATAAACCGCAAAGCAAGTTGCATCCAAAACTATGAAGTCACTCGAGTGGAGTTGGCTTGTAGCTTCCAATTTGGTTCCACCAAAGCTTTGTCTGTCTTTCATCACTATCATTTCACCACATTTCATAACTTGCGCCCTTCTTGGCTCTTGGTGATGAGCCCTCGCATCTTACTAGTTGCGTGGAGTTAGGAGTGGGGCAAGTTAATCTGTTCATCATACTGGTTATATTCATCACTTTGCCAAAACAAACATGAGGTATCCAAATTGCTCACAGAAGCTAAGATTCAAAATCACAATATATCTACATTATCATGTATCAGCATCATGAAAACACAAAAAAAAACAAGCATTTACATCATTTGTTCACCATTGCATATATTCTAGAAAGCATATAAAACATACATCGTAGTATACACGAGGAAACTGGAAATAGAAAGGAAAACATGAGTGCCAAGATTTTGATCCAAAACGAATGCATATATATAAATAATCAATGTTTATATACAATGCCATCATGCACTAGGCATGGTCAAAACGCTCAAAGAGCCCGTGATATACAAAAGAATATATAGTACAAAATACACAAGATCCAAGTGGCCTCTTAACCCCTAGGCGACCCCTCCGAAGGTGCATGCCCTCGCCTAGGACTCCGGCTACGCCGGCGCTCTGAATGTACGGAGGGCTCAGGGTCTCGAGGAGCAGCCGCAGTCTCACCACGAGAATGGCTCCTCATAAGGCGCTCAGCCGTCCTATAGCCCGCTAACTCTGTGCGGAGGGTCGACACCATCCTGGCCACATGCCAAACGGGAGAGCGAAGACATCGGTATGCCTACCAGTTGCTGAAGGCTCCCCAGCATCTACGGACAGCTCCGCGCGGGTCCTATCCATGGGGATCATCAGGGAATCGGTACATACCCTGCGGATCAAATCCCACCACTCGTCAACAGTCTCTGCAAACAAAGGAGAAAATGAATTAGAAACTAAGCAAGAGGCTAAAAGATACAAAAATAGCAACTAAAAAGAGCCTACATATAAACATTAAAAAGGAAGAAAGGTTAACTTACTCGGATCACCGGGCCTCCAGGATGGGTCGCTGGGGCCAGCACCTGCCGCGGATGCCACTGCCGACTGAGGGGCTGCTCCTGTGGCAGGAGCAACGTGTCGCCCTGCAACAGACTCATCCTCTCCACCATGGCCCTGGGAGAGTGGCTCCTCTGAAACTAGAGTCACCCTCTCTACGCTCTGCTCAGCCCTCTCTGCCTGCATAATGTCCTGAGTGTCATGCCACTCAGGATCACTGTCATCAGTCTCCTCCTCTGACCCTCCCTCTGTGAGCTCCTCAGACTCAGAGTCAATATCAATAGGGTCATCGCTGCTATGAGCAGGACCCGTAGCAATCTGAAGTAAAGGTGCCTGAGGCGCACCGGCTCTCCCTCTAGCACGAACTATCCTCCTGGCTGCAATGGGAATGCCAGGAGTGACCACTGTCCAACCTCGGCCTCTAGGCCCCCCTCTGGCCTCACGAACTGATCTGTAAACTGGGCACCACTGGGGGAAGCATACCCATATAGGGTAGGCCAAACTGCTGAGGAACTCGGCCAAAAGGATGCACCTCCACTCGTCCCACTCGATCAATGAGCTGCCCTGTGGTGGAGCAGGAGATCAGGGTAAGAGTCTCCTCGCCCCATATGCCGGCCATAAGCTGGTACGGTGTCGCCTCCATGTCTGCAGTAGTGAGGGAGGCAACTGGCTGATGAGGTGCTCTAAGCACTGACATATCTGTCCATCTGGCTGCCCTCACAGCCCCAGGATCTGCCACCTCCACACCCCTGCCATAAGGGATGAAATGCTCATACACCCAACTCATGACTAGAGTTGGGTGGCTCAGTGACTGCCCCTGTAAACGGACCACCCTATATAGATCATGGTAGGTGGTCCCAAGAATATCTGTACCCCAGGCATATATCTGGCCATGCCCCTCTATCTGTGCAATGATGGGGGCCCAACAGTATAACAATGTGTCCCCTCCCTTGTCCCCGATCAGTCTCGAGGCAAGGATCCCCATGATGGCCTGGCGAAAGTAAGGGGATAGGAAAAGAAGGAATGGATCGAACTCTCACCCCCTTCTTCGACCCCGTGGAGATGACTGCATCTCCCATATATGCTGCCCACTGTGCAATCTGTGCCCGTGAGCCTGCTGTCTCTAATGTAAGTCGCCTCCCGATGATCGGGACCCCCAGAATGTGGTAGACATCCTCTAATGTAATGGTCCACTCACCACGGACCCCTGGCAATTGGAAGGTGTTCCGATCTGCATCCCAGTATGAGAATAAGTCACAAAGGATGTGACTAGATGGTGCAACATGGGGCACACGCGATATGCGCAGTATACCAGCCCTCTGAAGTGTGTCCTCCTCGTCCTGTGAGAGGGCATCCAGTACCCCTGAGAGCCAATCACACTCTCTCTCTCTACTCCATCTAATGTACTCCTCTCTCGCCTGCATACACCCAAAAACACACAAAACAGAGCAAGTTAGTATCATAAACAATACTGAGAAAGTCATAAAAACACGTAGAAATGCTAAAAATACAAACACAATCTCAAAAACAGGATTCTTTTGCATTCTGTGCAAAACCGCCGCCCTGAGCAGGGAGGCGGTTTTGTAACCGCCGCCTTAAAGGTGGCGGTCGTGTAACCGCCACCCTGAACAGGGCGGCGGTCATGTAACCGCCGCCCTGGCCAGGGCGGCGGTCGTGGTCCGAAAACCCACGCGGGTTTTTAATCTAAAAACACCTAAAAAGTCCCAAAAACGACCATTTAACCTAAAAACGGAGCCTACCCAGTAGGCGCCCCCCCTAGATGAACCTTTTAACACTAGCATTTTCAAAAATGACCCCCCCATTGCAAAAATTTAACATTTCAAATTAAAAGGGGGAAAAACACAAAATTGAAGAAAACCAACCTGTGATCTAGCGAGGCGGTGTTCCACGCGTGGAGGCATGATCACGATCTCGCTGCGGACGTTTTGACTATACTCACGCAAGAAACCGTCACCGTGGGTCCCAGAGCTCAAAAACAATCAAATCAACTCGCGCAAATGAATAGGAAAATGGGCCCACTTTCATATATATAGCACTCTGTTTCATTTTAAAATGACTTTTCACAGGTTTGGAGCGCTGATGGAGGTAAGTTCCTATCCCCGCACGAATGGTACGTTCTCATTCCCTATTATTTTAGCGTTTATTTTCCAAATTATTGTATCTATCTGCACTTGAGTTCTCTTTCGTTTTGCAGATAGCGGGAATTTTGGATGGCGTCATTTCAACACACGGACGTGTAAGGTATAACTTCTAACTTCCCATTTCGGGACTGCCATACTCGGACCCACCGTTTTATGCCTCTTCATGGCTAAAACGCTTCTCCGAGGGGGCAATATGTACGTACCCAAAATTGTAAGGTACTGTACTGCCAGAACAACGTGACAAGTGCCCCAATGATGATACAGGTCTCCTCGCAAGGTGTTCGGGATCCGGAAAAGCTCTCCAAGTATGCGTTAACATCCCGCATGCCCCGCTTAGCCCCCGCGTGCCTTAGTTTTCCCCTTTTTCCCTCTTCTTTTAGCCCTTTTCTCTTTAGTAACGAAACCGCCGCCCTGCCTGGGCGGCGGTCTGTAACCGCCGCCCTGATCAGGGCGGCGGTCCTGTAACCGCCACCCTGCTCCAGCGGCGGTCCTTTACGCATTTTCCAGAACTATTTTTACACGACTCACGTAAATTCAACGATTTACCTGCTTTCTTTTACTGCCATGAGCTTGCATTTATGGTTCTGGTTCCCTGGAATAGTGTTTTGCCATTGTTTATTAGTTTAAGAGTTCTATTTGGTTTTGATCTTTGGGTAAATGCAATTCCTATAAATAGATGGCTTGTGCTCAAGCAAATGGCCCCTCATTTTCACTTCTCATCTTCTCATTTTCAGTAGTTCAGTACTTTTTATTAGGATTCATAGTTTAGTTTCTTTCATTGCATGCCTATTTAGCATTGTTTTACTGTTGGTAAGCCACAAATCCATCTTGTGCAAGCTGTCATTACTTCAGCCAATGTTTAGTTCCTTGCAATAATTTAGCGTTCGTTTTTAGTAGATTTTGCTTAGTTAGTTGGTAAGCCACAAATCCATTGTTGTTAGTTCAGCTGTTGGTAAGCCACAAATCCATCTTGTGCAAGCAGTGTTGTTGTTTTATCCAGTCCATTGGAGTAGAATAGCTTAGGAAGCCATTAAAGTTGCAGGTTTTGCTCCTCAAACAGGATAGTTTCAGGTTCTGGATGCTTTATGTTGCATGACTCGCAATAAATCCCGCTAGGAATTGCATAAGCCAAGCTCTGTACTCTTGCGCTATCCCTCTCCTACTTGCATTGTATTCGGTGTGTATTCTGAGCTGTCCTTTATCCCAATATCTACTTCTGTTGATGCTAGCATTACACGCTTTTCTGGATCCATGTGAACATGAAAGAATGAGGAGATCACACTGAGGGGACAAGATCACACACACCATCAGATTCGCCACTGTTCTGCGGAATCCAGGTTCTAGCTTTCAAAGTTCTAGTTAGAATCATATCAAATAGAGTAGTTAATTGCTTTATTTCAGTAAATTCTATTCTCGATATTGCCAGGGAAGCTGTGGGGATTGATAGTTTCTGAGAAACTATGATTCACTCCTCACTTCTGAGGTAGGATCGAGAATCTTGCAAATAGATTAGGAAAGTTATTTCATTGTTTAGAATAGATCTACAAATTGCACAGACAAATAGCTACACTCGGTTATTTTGTTTGTTTTAAATTATTAGTTTAGCTGTCAATTCTAATATTTTAAATAGCTGCTTTCTTAAATTTCATATAGTTCGTCAGAAAATACAAAAAAAATAGAGAAATCATATATGCTATAGATATATTGCAAATAGTTAACTTTCATTTTTATTACAGTTCGTTTATATTGTTGCTTTTGCATGACCATCACGGGACCTAGAGAGCCCAGGGAATACGTATTTCGAGCCAATCATGCCTCAGCCCAATCTCATCACAGCAATAACCGATATAGATCAAAATCTTAGGATCCAAGTCTTCCGAACAACGGTAAGATTTGCAACAAATCAATTCCCAGTTGAGAGGATTGAACAGAGAAGACGACCAAGCACACACATTTTGGTCAAATCAACCGAACTACAGATTACCCTAGGCAAACATTCACATGACTGTAGAAGGATTAGAAAGAGAACAAACCTTTGGTTGTGATCCTTTGGTCCCACAGCCAGGTGCAGGAGATACCCTCACAGACATAGATACCAGTTTAAGGATCCAGGTTGCACGAACGCCTGTGAGATATTCTGAGAAAATCACACAGTTATTGGTCTTGAATATAGAAGCTGAGAAAGCGTATGATTACTGGGTATTAGGGATTAGGACTTGATTTCGTACATGACCATAGCAGGACCGCAACAACCAAGAGTCTACGGTTGTGATCCACAAATCCCACAGCCTAACGAATCCATAAGTCAATTAGATATAGACACTAGCCTACGCACACTAGTATTCAGTCTACTCCACTTCCACCCGCCATCATCGAACAATTTTCTTTACTGGATATAGCGGCTAACAAAGCTAGAGAATTCTGGACTAGGCCAGAGAATCATCCGTAGAGTCAATTGTATTCACCATCCACTATATGACCTTATCTGGGGACGTACACGAAACTATCCCAGGTCATTTTCCACGTATTCCACAACCCATAGATCGAATCACGCCAGAGCTCGATATTGATTGGAGCCTTCGAGCAGTCATCCTCGCCGATCGATCTATCACACCAGTTCAAGTTAGAAGGGCCTTCTTTGCCTTAGATTCATAGATTCCATTAGTGCGTGTCGAAGACATTAGATTGCCTAACTAGTTCTTCTGCATCCCACACATATTCCATCCCCACCGGCTGTCTCGGCACGACCTCGGGAGGTCGGGTACGCGGAAGAGTTACCTGTAGATTCCCACGCTCGCTTGTCACTTTTCTCTCAAAATTTGACTAACTCCCAAACTCGCTCCAAGAGGACAACTTGAAACAGCGATAACTTCATCTCCCGATAGAGATTTTTGATAAAATGGTACTTATGATCCTAACTAAAAATGTCCTTTTGATTCTCTATCCAATGGTTGGGGTATCAGGTATATATTCCTCCATTTTATTTCTAAAAATTCAGACATATTATTTATATGGTACTCCACATGTCCGTGAGGAAAACTACTGCACCAGACCTGAATGTGAAAACGTGAATATTGTGAAAAAAAATAATTTCACCATATTGTAGGGATTGGAATTACCTTTCTGACGATGTCTTTTTTTTCTCCTAACTCCGTGCCAAGCAATCAATTTTTTCTCGGAATCACCTTTGGAATTTCAGTAGCTTTTTTGGCAATGTGCACTGCCTAGGCCTGAGAACCCTAATTGTTGGTGAAACTGCCCCAACTTTTCCAAGTCCTTCTAGAATCTTCCTAAATCACATCCAAGATTTCCTAAGGCTTTGAATCATCTATGTTTTTTATTTTTATTTTTTGTTCTACTATTTCTCCTCTCCTAGGAAATCCAGAAGATAGCCCTTCCCACTAAGGTTTGCCTAAAGTGTATGCAACTTTTAATGAACTCCTAAAATCACCTAGGGGGCATGAATGGAATTTCCTAGATCACCTAGGGGGATGTCTGATAACATTAATTATGAAGTCCTTAGACTAACTGGGTAGACCTAGGGTGCCTTGGAATGGTAAGACTTGAAGCAATTAACACAAGGGTATAGTTGTCATGCTCGAAAATGTTAATTTCCAAGGTTCTACATTTGCATGACAACAATGTGTAAAAAAACTTGATCCCTTGTATGTCTCTAACATTATCTTTTGATTGATTCCAACCTAATTTCATGACTCCCAATTATCTTAGAATCTAAATACTAGTAAAACTCAAGAATCCAAAATCAGGATGAATCCATAACCAATCAAAGTACATCTTTTGGATTTAGCATCTAAACAATTTCAACATTTTCCTTAAATATGCACTAAAATCTTCTAAGACAAATACTCTAAGAAAAGAAATATCTACCTCTTTTAAAAAAAGTCTAATCTTCTTTTGATATTCCACATAATCAGTGCACTTGAAGGTACATGGTTAATCAAATAAACCATCGTGTTTATTGCTTCTTCCCAAAATTGTAAGGGCAATACAACACAGTATCCTCATGCTTATAGCATGTTCCATGACTTATCTCGTTCATTCTCTCTATAACAACATTCTCCTATGGTGTTCTAGGAACCATTCTTTCTCTTTGTATTCCATTTACTGAACATGAATAAATCGTTAAAAGCCTTGATGCAGTACTCAACCATTACATTATGATGATGGATCTCAAGACAGTGCTTTAAATTTGAATTTGATTTGATTTTACCATCACAGGGATTTCTACACTTGTAAAAGTTTCAAAAACATGGCATATTTATGATTAATATAATAAATCCATACCTTTCTTGTGGCATCATCATATGAAAGTAATTAGTACCTAGGATCCTCAATGAGAAGCTACCTGGGATGATCCCCACACAGTTCTGAGTGTAACAAATATACCACAAATTTATGATTCTTCTTTGTAATGACAAGGTAGAAACTATCGATAAAATCTCACTCTCATTCTAACTTTCCAAAAATACAATGCATCACAAAAATTAAATACACTTGCATTGTTTAGATCTGATAAGGAGTTTTTACTCCGAAGACAGTTTTTCCTTGTAAGATCCGCATTCCCTTTGCATCACTCAATGGCTTAGCCGATTATGCCACGTGCTTGAATCTGTTCTAAAGGAGATAGAACAAAAATTGAATTAAGTAGATATAGGAATATAAATACAATTGATCACAATACCTTCTCACCTAATTAATGTTACAACAAGATATCCCATTGGTAACTTTCTAAGCATTCGGCTGAAGTGTATACTTACCATGCAACTTGTATTTTACACTTCCTATAGAATGATCATTAGATTTCTTTTAAGGCTTGGAACATTGGATTCACTCTTTAATATATGCAATGTATTTCCATTCTAAAATTTAAGATGAACTTCACCTCTATCAATGATATTGCATGGTTTCATCTCCTAAATAAACATGCGTAAAATTACCCTAGAAATAATTTCTAAGGCAATATCCCTTATTAGGATGTTGCATGGAAAGAAGCTACTGAATCTAAAAACCATGTAATCAATTTTTACCCAAGGAGGAGAATTATGGAATAGTGCATTACCTCTTTTATAGAAACATATTTCCACAAGTTTACCTTTCTCTAGTACTATTAATGCCCTCTAAATCACAGCACCCCTAAATGAGTTCTAAAAATCTACTTTTCTACCCGATTGATCACTCTAGCATCCAGTGTGATTGCACAACATGGAATCCTTTCTCCAAGTGTGGGACCTTACAAAATGAGAAAGGAATCTCCAGATTAGAAGGATGGTTCCTCAAATTCCTCTGATTTAGATCATTTGCACAACTACAGAGGTTCAGATCCTAATCCTACTCTAAATTGCAAGGAGATAGGGATAGAATATGCAAAAATTGAAACTAACTAAAGATGGTGATGCACCAAAAGGAGTGGTGAATATTTTTGTCATGTAAATAGACACAAACCAAAATTGCAACATAAAACATACACAGGCTGATAAGATATAATTTAGGATCTGAAATGAAAGCAAATGATACAAACAAGAGGATGTGAAATCATTCACAAAGCTTGCATTATCATTTCCAATGATTCAAAACCACTGCATTACAACCTCAGAGAGGTAGAAAACCTGTTACAATTTTGGGAGGTCTAATTCTTACAACAATCACTTTTTGCTGGAGGTGAAAGAAGGGAGCTATGCAAAAAGAATGTTCCAACCTTTAGAAATGAAGCCATGTCCTGTACTTTTAAATTGCATGAGAGAAGAAAAAGGGAGAGAGAAAAATACAACCACGTAGGATCAAAGCTCCTCATTGAATGTTTTTTGCATAAAAATAGCGCGATCCCTTTACTCCCATACCTCGATGTCATTTTTGCCTGAAAGGAGGGAATGCAGGAACATTCGATTGAATTCTGGTTTGACTAATGATCATTTCTGGCCATGAACAGCTTCAGAGCCGTTTCTTCCATTTTTCTCTCCACTTACTCTCAAAATTAAAGATTGACCCGCGAATCATGTATAAAATTTCATAATCTTTCCAATGATATAAAGACACGTGCAAATCTCGAGCCTGGATCGAAAGATATGGCGATCTGAAGATTTACAAATAAAAACAGGCTTGAAAATGGGTTTTGAAATTTTTTCCCACGCTCTGCCATTGGATGACATGTGTCAAACTGATTGGATGAAAAATTCTGCAGGCTCCAGAACCTTACCCTTTCCCCTTTTTCGTGAAAATCACAAAATCTTGGGAAAATTTCCCTCTGACCCCGAAGCTCCACTTGCGGACACGTGGCATGCTTTGGTTGGTTCATGTGGCATCTTTTACCTTTATAGTTTTTTGGACCAGGAAAATTTTCAAATTCCTATTTCTCCCCAATGTCCTGCCTTGTCCTGACAATTTGTCCCCTTGGCTACGTGGAGGGCTTACTGTCCCTCAAAGATTTTTCCCCAAGGTGCATTTCGTCCACTAGGCCTGATCCTAGCACCCTTTCTCAGCGTCCTTCGCGCTCCTCAATGTCCCGCAACTGTTTGGGGATGTCCCTGGAAGGCTGGTCCAAGTTTAAACTGTCCTTGGTGAAGATTCGTTCCACCACTTGAAATGGCTCTTCGTTTCTACGTTCTTTGGCGAAAGTTCCCTTTTCACGTCCTTCGCGTCCTCATGGCCCAGATGTCAGCCTTCTGCTTCTGCGTGTTAGTCAACTTTTACCTTCGGCCTTCACCCTTTCGCATTATCCCCATGGCCCGGATGTCCCTTTGCTGCCCAACTTGCGAGGATGTATTTAGGACGGTTTAGCCCCGACGTCCCAACTGTCCCATCTTTTTCTGGACCAGGACTTAGCCAATTTTCATGATTTTTTCTTGGCCCCTTATTTTTTTGTAACTTTTTCACCCTTTTTAGAACTTGATGAGTCTCTTTTCTTCTTGGACAGGAGAGTTAGAAAAAAGCCGAGGGGACCCTAGAAACATGATTTTTTTCCTTGAATCAATCTATCTTCCTGGGACTTGAAGAATTTAATGCATGTTATCAAATTTACCCTGGGGGTGAATTTTGGATAACAATTTGGTGACTCAGCGGGGTCACCTGCCTGCTAGGTAGAAGATACCAGTTGCCTGAAGCAGTCCATTGGGCATGGAGTCATCAAATATTCTGTTTAGAACCCCAACTGACTTAGAATGTGTAAGGAGGAAGATGGAATATCACCTGATGGGAGCAAGGACTACAAAACATCTCCATGGACAGCAAGCTGTGCCAAAGCACTTAGGGAAAACAAAACTAACCTACAGCAAAATAATGTGCACAAGCACTTGGAGGAATGAAAATCTAATCTAATATTTACAAGGTAGTGAATTTCCCTCTAGAAGCAACGCTTGAGATAGATTCCATTTACTGGAATCTGCAGTTCTTCACCATCCAATGAGGCCAATTGGAAAGCATTGTTGTTCTTGCACTTCGTGACCATGTATGGGCCACTCCAAATGGCATCAAATTTTGAATGCCTTCCTAGTTTTTCTCTATCCACATCCCATTTCAACACTAGATCTCCAACCTGAAAAGATCTATCCTTGGCCTTCCTATCAAAGGTCTTCTTGATCAAAGCTTGATCCTTTTCCATTGCTTGGGATGCCTGATTTCTGATCTCTTGCAGGTCCATCAACTCTGCATACCTCACCTCCATGGGCTCAAACTCTAGCAACTCCAGCTGCTTCATGAGTTCCAATGTTGGCAACTCAAGTGACATGGGCAAGATTGCCTCTCTTCCATAGACAAGTTTGAATGGAGAGTTACCTGTGGATCTTTTGGGAGTTATCCTATCAGCCCATAAGGCTGATTTCAGTTTGGTATGCCAAGACCTCTGATTCTCGTCAAGAGTCCTCCTAATGATCCTCAACAAGTTCTTGTTTGTAGACTCGGCCTGGCCATTACCTTGAGGGTAATAGTTTGATGAAGTGCTTAGGTAGATACCGTTCTTGATAGCCCACTCAGTCACCTTGGATCCAATGAATGCCAATGCATTATCTGAGATTATTGTAGCAGGTACACCAAATCTGGTTGTTATCCCCTCATAAAAGTCTAAGATGCTAGACTCATTTGCCTCTTTGAGTGCTACTGCTTCTGTCCATTTGGTGAAGTAGTCCGTGGCTGTCAAAATCCATTTGTGCCCTTGGCTTGAATTGGGATTAATGACTCCAATGAAGTCCAAACCCCATTGCATGAATGGCTGGTCAACTGAGATTGGATGTAATGGAAGGGCAGCAAGTCTCTCTTTTCCTGTGAAGAATGCACAATTCTTACACCTCTTGATCCATGCATAGCAATCACTGAAGATTTTAGGCCAATAATAACCAGCCTTCATGATTTTTAGAGCTGTCACTCTTGGTGCAAAATGACCACCAGCTGGTCCACCATGAAACTCTTCCAACACCCTTTGAATCTGATTTGTGCTAATGCATCTCAGCAGCACTCCATTCACATCTTTCTTGAACAAAACTCCATCAACAATGGCATACGGGACAGCCTGCAATCTGAAGTGTCTCCTTTGGGTCTTGTTCATCTCCGGAGGGCATAGGCCTGTGCCTAGGAAGTGTATAATACCTTGGGTCCAGCAAGGAGTGGGGGCAGCATTGTCTTCTTCTTGATTGCCACTTGGCTCATGGCTGTCCTGGACTGTCAAAACAGCCTCTTCTTCATTGCATACTTCTTTTTGCTTCCCCAAAACCAGCTGCTCACACAATCCTTTCCCTCTTACCAGCTTGGTGATCTTGATCTCAATGTCATACTCCATGACACGGGTGATCCAACCTGCCCTTTTCTCATTCAAATCCTTGTTGAGGAGGAAGTCCTTAACCCCAGCATGTGAGACCAGCAACTGGACCTTGTTGTTTGAGATTAAATGCTTGAATTTCTTCAAGCTTCTGATTACTGCAAGTACATGCTTCTCAATAAAAGAGTACCTCACCTCATAGTCATCTAGGCTCCGGCTGAAGAAGGCAATTGGCTGCTCATCATTATCCTTGTTCTGCTGTACCAAAATGGCAGAAATAGTGTCATTACCTCCAAATGCATAGAGGATGAAATCCTTGGAGAAGTCTGGGTTGATGAGAGTTGGTGCTTGAGAGATGGCTTCTTTGATTGCTTCAAAACTCTCCTTGCCTTCTGCTGTCCACTTGAAAGCCATGCTCTTCTTTAACATTTTGGTGATGGGCTTGACAAGGGCTGCAAAATCTGGGACAAACCTCCGAACAAAGTTTATCCTTCCCAAGAAACTCTGAAGGGCTTTCTTGTGGCTTGGAAATGGTAGTGCTCTTATGGCTTCAACCCTCTCTGGATCAATTGCTAATCCTTCCTTGGAGACAATATGGCCAAGGAGCTTTCCTTCATGTGCAAGAAAGATGCACTTCTTAGGATTCAAAGACACTCCAAATCTCCTGCACCTCGTGAAGACTTGCCTCAAATGAGAGAGGTGGTCTGCTGCATTTTTGGAAAAAACAGTGATATCATCAAGGTAAATCAGCACCACGTTGTTAATCAAACCTTTGAATGCCATGTCCATTGCCCTTTGGAAGGTAGCACCAGCGTTGGACAGCCCAAATGGCATTTTCCTGTATGCAAAAGTTCCCCATTTGGTTGTGAAGGTTGTCTTGAACTGGTCCTCTTCCTTCACCATAATCTGATTGTAGCCTGAGTAGCCATCAAGTAGTGAAAACCTCTCGGAGCCAGCCACAACTTGCAAGATTTTCTCCATGGAAGGGAGTGGGTAATGGTCCTTGAGAGAGGCTCTATTCAAGTCTCTGAAGTCAACACACAATCTGATCTCTCCACTCTTCTTTCTGACTGGAACTAAGTTGGCAACCCAACTAGAATGCTTGATTGGGAATATGATCCTTGACTCAATCAGCTTGTCCAATTCTTTCCTCATGAGAGGCTCCATGTGTGGATTGACTGGTCTTTGTTTCTGCCTGACAGGCTTAGTATTTGGATCCAATTCGATGGTATGCTGAGCTAAGTTGGGATTGAAACCTTTCAAGTCTTCATAGCTCCAAGCAAACACGTCAGGGAACTCTTGACACAGCTGTATGAACTCATACCTTTCTTGTTCAGTTGTCATCCTTCCAATTTGCAATGGTTTGTTCTCTTCTACCAAGATGGATACTGAATCCTCTCTCTTGACCTGAATGTTTGCTTTCTCCTTTCTAAACTGATCATTGGGGTTAAAAATGGACTCCAAAGTGATAAGTCCCTTGGGCAGCTTGTTAGTTCTCAGCTGTACCACTTGGTCACCATACTGCTGTTCCAATCTTTCTTGATTCTTGGCTGAGAACTCAGCTTCTTCTTGCAAGAAATGGATGATTTGCTGGTCATTTTCAAACACTTGCCAACTAACATTGTTATCTGGCACTGAAGGCCTCACAATCACATGGATGTTTGGCTGTACCTTGTCTTGTTGAATGCTTTCCACAATGTCAAAGGCTGCCCCTACTGCTGCAAGCCTGTCAGCAGCTTGATTCTCTTTCCTAGGAATGGATTTGATGCCAAAACCCTCAAAATATTCCATGAGGTCCCACACCCTATTCTTGTAGCACCTAAGTAGATCATTCTTGGCAGCATGTTGTCCCTTGACCTGATTTACAATCAATTCACTGTCACCAAAGACTTGCAAGTTCTTTATTCCTCTCTTGATTTCCCAATGCATCCCTTGCACTAAGGCTTCATATTCAGCAGTGTTATTGGAGCATGCAAACTGAAATCTAAAAGCTGAATAGTACTTTACTCCTTGAGGTGAAACAAGCATAGCTCCACCTCCTGCACCTTGTCTACTCCTTGATCCATCAAAAAAATAGCTGCCATACCTCATTTTCATCCTTGTGGTTTGGCTTGGTGATGCTAGGAATAGGCTGATTTTCTTCGTGTATGCAATAGACCCCTAGCTCAGATTCTTCCACTTCTTGATAAGGATCAAATGCATGTATCTTGTTTGCCCATTCATCAAGAGTTAGATCCGGGATGCTTCCAACCTTGGTGTCAGCCTCATCAGTGCTTGGGTGATCTTCTTGATCAAATGCTGAGCAATTGGCATTAATCTGACTTGGAGTGTAAGGCTCAATATGGAAGTTTGCAATAGGTTCTGACCTGATTGTAGCCTTAGTTCCATACCTCATTCTGAATAGCATGTGTGACCAATCAGCAGACAAATATCCCCCAATCTTGGCTGTGAAGTCCCTTGACAAGCATAGGGCAAAGAGTGGTGGAAGGTCTATGACTGATACATCTTGTAAAACAACAACATTTGGACATGCATGCAAGGTAAGACTCAAGTTTCTAATCACTCCAACTGTTGCTACTGCTGTCCCATCCAGCTGCACTACCCCTTTGGATATTGTTTCATACTGGAGCCCTAGCTGATCAGCTATTTGTTTAGGCATTACCGAGCTACTTGCCCCGGAGTCTATCATGCAATTGTGCACTAGCTGATTTCCAATGATCAATGAAACATAGAAAGGAGGGGGCTTCAACATTTTACCTTGCTGTCCTCCATGATTTCCCTCAGGCTGGGCAGCATTTGTAAGCACTTTGTCTTGCATCTGAACTTGCTGATTTGAAGTTGGCCAGTCCTTCATGGCAGCTTGCAGCAGATCTCTTTGGCCTGGGATAGATAGGGATTCCCACATTGATATATTGACATTTGTCTTCTTCATCTGATCAATGATACTGAATGGTGATGAAGGATCTCTTTGTCTGTCCCTTGGTTTGCACATTCACTCCTTGCATGTGGGCAGCAACAACTGGTATTTGAGTTGGCCTAGGGGCTGTTCTTGGCTGCCCTTGTGCATTTGACAATTGGATTTTGTTTTGCCAACCATTTGTGGAGCCATGGAAGGTTGTGGATTGGTTGGGGCTAATGGTTGTTCTTCACCCAAATTCCTCCTTTTTGACCTTGTGTTGGCTGCAACACCTTGAGAAACTGCCTGGTTCATGCCACAAAAATCCTCTGCTTGCCAATTTACCAATGTGGTGTCATTTGGGGCTGATTGCTGTTGGAATGTTTCTTGTTGTTGGTTGTTTCCTTGACTGCCCTCACCCTCCACACCAGTAGTTGTCACCATTAATGCTTGATTCAAAGCACCATTGAAGCACATGGATTGGTTATGAGGCTCATTGCATGGAAAACACCAATCATACTCCTGGGCAATGTTGTTTTGTGTTGGCACCAATGCCTTAGAGGCAGATATGGCATTTGGATTATAGGGCTGAAATGGTCTATTGGCAGGAGGCCTTGTTTGATTCATATTTGCAGCTGGATTAGGTGGCCTTTGTGGTTGGTATGGCTGCCTGTTAGGCTGAGCTTGGGGTTGATAAGAAGGTCTAAAACCTTGGGCCTGCTGCCTTTTGAGAGTAACCAGCTCATTGCCTAGGTTTTGCAATTGCTTCATGACTTCTTGAAGCTCATTTGGGGCACTTGGAGATGAAGTGGAAGCTTCATTTGAACTCTGATTTCTAGGAGTGGGAGAAGGAGCCAAATTAGGTGCTTGATTGGTGTTTGGACTCTCTAAACTTGGAAACAATGGCATGGGAGGTCTAGGGGCAAGTTTTCCCAGCTTGGATTAAACAATTTTCAGCCCTAATGGCAATGCTATAAGCCATAGGGATAGTTATGCCTCCCATGGACTGAATCAACATAGAAATATCAAAATTTAGAGCTTTGAGATAGTAGAGAAAAGCACCTTCTGCTGTTGGCCTGACTGCCACTAGAATTCTCTCCCAAGTCTTTTGAAATCTGAAGTTGAAATCGGTCAGCTGCTCATTGGGAGCTCTCTTGATGGTTGTCAGCTGCTCCAAAAGAGACAAGTTGTCTCCCTTTTCTCCAAATTGCTCATGAAGTGCTATACACAGCTGATTCCAATTTGTGATAGAACCAGCTCCAAGGCTTCTAAACCATTGCAATGCTTTACCCTTGAATGAAGATGCCAACAACTTGACAGCCACTTGCATCTCATTGATTTCATGGATTGCACAAAGGTTAGCAATATCTTTAACATGATCACCTGGAGTAGTCTGATTTTCTCCAGTGAAGTAGGGAATGTTCTTCAAGGCTGCAATAGGAATTGGATGTTGTGCATTGAGGGCAAGTGGGCTGCTTCCTGTGAAGTTGACATAGGGGTTGTTTTGTGCCATTCTAATTGGTCTTAAAACCCTTGTTGACTGAATGAAAGGCCTACCAGGTGGAGGAGTTGAGAGGGTTCTGTTTGGTGGAGATGGAGACCTTTGAATCCTTCTTCCTCTTTGCCTTCTTCTTGGAGATAATTGCAGGTATTCAAACAACACTTCTTCTTCTCCAACTCTTGACCTTGTGGTGACTCTTCTCATGATTTTTTAGGCCTGCACTGCTGAAATCAGTTGATTCTTCCCCTTGGAGTTTCCAGATATGCAAATAATAGCTCTTTTTAAGCAAGAAAATTGCAGCAGATGCACATCAACTTTTCTGTAATAAAAATGAGACCTTTAGGTCCCACTGGGCGTGCCAAAACTGTTGTTGCAGGATCACAGCACCCCTGGATGTTGATCAGATTTCTAGGTTGATCACTCTAGCATCCAGTGTGATTGCACAACATGGAAACCTCTCTCCAGAGTGTGGGACTCATGAAACTGAGAGAGGAATCTCCAGATTAGAAGGCTGGTTCCTCAAACTCCTCTGATTTAGATCTATATTTGCACAACTACAGAGGTTCAGATCCTAATCCTACTCTAAATTGCAAGGAGAAAGGGATAGAAATGCAAAAATTGAAACTAAGATAAAGATGGTGATGCACGGTGAAAAAGGAGTGGTGAATATTTTTGTCATGCAAATAGACACAAACCAAAGATTGCAACATAAAACATACACAGGCTGATAAGATATAATTTAGGATCTGAAATGAAGTAAAATAATACAAACAAAGGACTGAAACCCATTCACAAAGCTTGCATTATCATTTCCAATGTCCTAGTTGAACAACAGAGCGATGAAATTCAATGTCCATGACGAGAGGAGCCTCCAAGGAACACAAGATTAACCCCCCCTTTTGGCACTTTATAATTCAGTGCGTTGATTACAACTGGATGTGACTGTGTTCCGAGAACCATTTTGTCACTCACCTTGCAATTAGCGTAATAACGCGCAATGGTGGAGACAACAATCAAGGTTCGTAGGGCACAACAGATCAACACTGCAAGCAAGCACAGAAAGAGAGAAGCAAGAGAGGGGAGAAAATATATTTGTGAGAAACAACGTCTCATGTCGCACAAAAGAATCCCTTTGTTGTAAGACTGTGGCGGACGCACTCACAAGTCCACAAAAAAGGAATAGAACAAAGCTCAAGAAAAAATGAGCTGAATTAAGCAATACAAAGACACCCCCCCAGAATGCGGCACTTTATACAATAGACTCCTACTCGATTCTTCTATTCCTTGATAGGATCAAAAGCGATAACCTTGCTTGCCCATTCATCAAGAGTCAGATTCCGGGTGTTTTCCAACTTTAGTGTCATTTTCATTTGTGCTTGGGTGATCTTCTTGATCAAATGCCTAGCATTGGCATTAATCTGACTTGGAGGTAGGGCCAATATGGAAAGTTTGCCATAGGTTCAGATCTGATGTTGGTCTATTCCCATATCTTGTCCTGAATGATGTTGAGACCATCCGTTGGCAAATATCTCCCAATCTTGGCATTGAAGTCCCTTGACAACATGGCAAGAGTGGTGGAAGGTCTAGTGACTGACACATCTTGTAAAATAACAACATTTGGACATGCATGCAATGTAAAGAATAAAAATTTCTATCACTCCACCACTATTGCTATTGCTGTCCCATCCACCCTGCACTATTGCCCCCTTTGGATGTTGTTTCATACAAAGCCCTAGCTTATCAGCTATTTGTTTGGGCAGGACAGAGCTACTTGGCTCCCAAATCAATCATGCAATTATGCACTATCCTGATTTCAATGATTAAATGAAACATAGAAAGGGAGGGGATTTCAAATATCTTAACCACCTGTTTTTCCTCCATGATTCCTTTAGATTGGGCAGTCATTTGTAAGCACTTTGTCTTGCATCGCTGATTCGAAGCTGGCCATCCTTCATGGCAGCTTGCAGCGATCTCTTTGGCTGGGATGGATATGGATTCCCAAATAGATATATTGATGTTGTCTTCTTCATCTGATCAATGATACTGAATGGTGATAAAGGACTCTCTGCTGTCCCCTTGGTTTACATTGACATCCTTGTATGTGGGGCGCAAACCGCTGGCATTTGAGTTGGCCTAGGGGCTGTTCTTGCTGCCCTTTTGCAATTTAAACGGTCTTTTCTTGCCAATCATTGTGGAGCCATTTAAGGTTGTCGTTGGCTGGGGCAATGGCTTTCCTTCCACCAAATTTCTCCCTTTGACCTGTGTTTTGCTGCAACACCTTGAGAAACTACTTTGTTCATGCCACAACAATCCTCTGCTTTGCCAATTTAAAACCAATGTGGTGTCATTTGAGGCTGATTTGTTGTTGGAATGTTTTCTTGTTGTTGGCTGATTTTCTTACTGTTTCAACTCACTCACCCTCCACACAGTAGTTGTTACATTAAAGCTTGAGTCAACCCACCATGAAGCACATGATTGATTATGAGGCTCATTACGGAAAACCACCAATCATACTCCTGGGCAATGTTTGTTTTGGCTGTTACTAATGCCTTAGAGGAAGATTGGCATTTGAATTTAGGGCTGTCATGTCATTGGCAGGAGCCTTGCTTTGATTCTGATTTAACACTAGATTGGTGGCCTTTAGCCTGATATAGCTACCGTATAGGTTTGAACTGAGGCCCCTGATACAAGGTCTAAAACCTTGAGCTTGCTGTCTCTTGAGTGGAACCAGCTCATTACTCTAAATTTTGGCAGTTGCTTTCCTGATCTCTTGAAGCTCAATTTGGGGCACTTGAGATTAAGTGGAAGCTTCATTTGAACTCCTCTGACTTTCTAGGAGTGGGAGAGGATGAGCTAGATTGTGCTTGACTAGTACTTTGGCTCTCTAAACTTGAATATAATGGCATGGAGCCCAGGAGCTAGCTTGCCAGCTGAATCAGACAATTTTCAGCTCTAATGGCAATACTATAAAGCAGTCAGGGATTTTGTGCCTCCCATAGATTGACCAGCATAGAATATCAGAATTTAAAGCTTTAGAGGTAATATAGAAAAGCACTTCTACTGGTGGCCTGACTGCTACTGTGTACTTACTCTCACTGGACTTCTATCCCAAGACCTTGAAATCTGAAGTTGAAGTCAGTTAGCTGCCATTGGAGCTCTGTTGATGGTTTCAGCTGCTCCAAAAGAGACAATTGTCCACCTTCTCTCCAAATTGATCATGAAGTGTAATACACAGGTGGGAGTCCAGTTTGTGATAGAGCCAACTCCAGGCTCTCAACCTTGCAATGCTTTCCCCTTGAATGAAGACGCCATAATTTTGACAGCTACTTCATCTCATTAATCTCATGGATTGCCCAATGTTCGCAATGTCCTTGACATGTACCAGGATTGGTCGATTTTCTCCAGTGGAAGTACGGAATGTTCTTTCAATGTTGCAACTGGATTGGATTTGTGTCATTGGAGCAAGTGGCTGCTGCCCGGTGAGTTGACATAGGTTTCAGTGGTTGCGCCATTCGATTGGTCGAAGAACTCTTGAATACTGAATGAAAGGCGGCCGATCAGGTGGAGGATTGATAGGTTTCTGTTTGGTGGAGATGGAGAACTCTTTGAATCTTCTTCCTCTTCGCCTTCTTTCTTGGAGATATTGCAGTATTCAAATAGCAACTCTTCTTCTCCAACTCTTGACCTTGGATTCCCTTCTCATAAGCTCTCAGGCCTACACTGCTGAACTAGTTGATCTTCGCCTTGGAGTCCGCCAGATATGGCGAATAATAGCTTTTTCAAGCAAGAAAATTGCAGCAGATGCATATCCACTTGGCTGCAATAAAAAATGAGACATCCTAGGTCCCCACCTTGGTGTGCCAAAAATGTTAGTTGTCCATCCGGTGGCTTAAGATTTTCTATTTGATAATTAAGACACCTCTGAAGATGAAACTCTAACTTCTGTGATGTCCCACCAGGTGTGCCAAAACTGTTAGTGCAATCACAACACCCCTGGATTCATATCCAGGTTTCTAGATTGATCACTTTTGGCATCCCGTGTGATTGCATACTTGAATCCATTGCTCCAAGTGTGTGGGACTTGAAAAATGAGAAAGGATTCCCAGAGAAGGCTGGTTCCTATTCCTTCCTCTGTTCAGATGACACAACGAAAATATGCAAAGGGTTTTTCTCAAAACCTAATCTAATCTACCACTGAGACAATGTAGAAATGCATAAAATAAATCTCGCTAATGGAGGTGATGCACCGAGGAATGAAGAACACCTATTTTTCCAGTGAACACGACCATTTAAATGTGATATCATATCATTGCAACAGAATGACAAACCCTGCAGTGAAAGACTAGGAGGAGCAAAAATGAACATCAGAGAGGGCTAGAATCAATCCACAGACATGCAGTTACTTGCTCCAAAATTGATACAATACACCTCTACAGAATGCCATGAGGCAGAATAGTAATTACAGTGTTCAAATGAGCAGGTTTCGACTCCAAAAATTCGCCTGAGGAGAAGAAGGGACGGCAAAAAAGATAAATGTTCGACCCTTGAAAATAAGCCTCCTCTTTACAATATATAGAAGAATGAAGAGGGAAGAGAGAGGGGAAAGCCAATCCAACCCACCACCTCCAGGTTGCAATTGAATTCATCTCATTATGGCAGAAGCAAACGGATCCTGGAAAAATGTGGGCTTTCTTATAGAAGCGGTAACTGTCTACTGCATTAAAGTTGTTTTGTTGAAGCATTCCTTTCTTCTTGTTTATTTTGTGCCAGAGCCGTTTTCTGATTTTATGTCTCCCAACTGAACCAAAATGCCAGATGACCTGACTGAATCGTTTAGAGAATTTTAAACCAGCTTTTCCTTTGATATAAAGAACGTGCGAAATCCGAGCTCTAGACGAAATTTTATGGGCGATCTTAAGATGGAGGGCAAAACAGCAAAAACGTGTTTTGAAATCTTTTCCCCAACCCACTCTCTTCCACTTGGGATGACACGTGGCACGTGCTGATTAGACAGAATTCTCCTCCTCTACCTTTCGTCGGGGCGGGCTTTCCTTTTGAAATTTCCTTAGGGCCCCTTACACTTTGACACGTGGCGCTATTTCATTTTGGTTCGGGCAGTGCTGAAACTCGCCCTTTGACTTTTGGACTGCCTCCCTTGCGACACGTGTCGTGATCTAGTTGGTTCTCAGCCCTTTCGGCTCTTTCGCGTGCATCGCGTCCATTTGTCCTGGATGTCCCAGTGCTTTCTGGGACAAAAACCTCTGATCCACCTGAAATCGGCTTCCTCGTCCCTCATTTGGCAATGACACGTGGCATACTTGATTGGCTTTCGACTCCTTCACATCCATTTGTCCCGGATGTCCCCATGCTTCCTGGGCACAAATTCCTCGATTCGCCTAGATTCGGAGGTTTGCAATCCTCACGGCCCAGATGTCCCATTTACTTCTGGACTGTTTATTCTCATGTTCGCCACACCGGCCCGTTCACGTACCTTTGTCCCAGATTGGGCCCAAGCAGTAGTGCGAAAGTGCTCCTTTTCGGCCGATCCGGCGGTTCCGCGTCCTTCGCGTACTCTTGTTCCAAACTGTCCCACTCAGCAGTATAGTCATTTACTACCTCCTTCACAAGCCAAACCGGCTTTCCGCGTCCGCCACACTCCTTTTTGTCTGGATGTCCCAGTTTGCATCCAGACTCCTCTAGCGGCAAATCGGCCGAATCCGCGGTCTTCCATGTACATTCGTTCCAACTTCCCAAAGGAACCTTAGATAAGACTTAGCCAATTTGACGATTTCCTGTTCAATCCTACTTGCTTGATTACTGCAAAACTCTGATGGCATGTTATCTTAAATTATCCTGGGAGGGTGAAATATTGTACCTATAGAACCTTTCCCATTACCTTCCATCTTCATACACTCGAAAGACCATGGTTACTTCTCTGCACTAACAATGCTATCACTGTCTTCCGTGTTCCGTCCGCTTACTAACAAACGTCTACTGTCTTGTCAGTTCTCTGAGTACGATAATTGTTGAATTTGTGGCAGAAGATTCCTGAACCCCACTCTTTTCATCTCACTTACATTGCGGGCACTCCGTACTCAGTGTTATGATTGACGAAGTCTACCCTAAAGCATCATCTTCTTCCAAAGCTCAAAATGAATTCTCCCTCTAGCTGGCATTGTGGCCGCAACCCGCTCACGCATGCTGGCTCATTCAACAATGTCTTTACTTCTACCAGCACCCCTAGGCACTGTGATCCTTAACGATTCATTTGGGGGCCACGTACCATTACCCAAAGCTCTTCTATGTCCGTTGGAGGGTGAATTCCACACTAGGCAACATGTTGTTAGGGCCGCCTGCGACTTGGATCCAGGCTATGGATGCGTTCCTCCACCTTACATAGGTTATGGGCATATAGAATTCGAGTATGGGGGGAAATCCTCACTGTAAAAGCTGATTGCTCCCCCAATTCAAACCTCAATTATGTTATATACGCGCCTAGTTATGTTGATTTTAGGTCCAGTCTAAGACAACCATTCATCCGACCCAACGCATCCACTTCAACACACCTCAAACCATCCTACCTCAACCTTCACCTACACCTCACGCAATGAACCGCCTTCGCAAATCCCAGCTGTCTTTCCCCGCTACTACAATATCCGCAACCGCAAATCCAGTATCTATATGTCTTCAATGCCTTAATCCTGGGGAGTATCACCTTATATAACGTCTAGCATGTTCTCATACCCCGCACCGGAGTTACGGAAAGTTACATGCGGGGCAATCGCTATCCTATGACCGTCAGTGGGGAAGTTAATCTCCTCGTAGACCCACCTAATTGCGGCACAAACACCAACGCTAATGTATTGGGTGTCGATACATCTCTGTCCCGCTGAACCTCCCCTTGGTGTTGTTTCCTTCTGCAATCTGATTTCTAATATCTAGACTATATTGTGTCATTTTTCCCTCACCTTCTTTACGTTCACCTGTGCTTGAAGGCTTTGGTTTTGTCTTTATGAGCAAGGCCGACATACGCTCATTCCTAGTGCAGACTACAACGCAAATACAAAGATCTATCATGGGTCTTGGATTCTCTGACCAGCCTACAACGAAAACATCGCATATCTACTGTATCTGAGGAAGGTGCACAAGTCACCCGCTTTCGTAACGGCCATTTTGCAATTGTCAGCCCAGCATGATTCGATAGACCCTGAATCTATCCTCGCTAACTTTTTTTTCATAAACACTATCTTCTTGGGTTCCTCTTTGCACTTATTCAACGTGATAATGAAGACCGGCATCTGCTTTTCCCTATGTATCCAGGACATGATCGAGATGACTCACCTTCAATTAATGTTGTTGAGTGGCTCATGGCTATTAAGACTCCATCTTCATATTATCCTTGGTGGTCGGACCGACTCTTATATTCAATGCGCCGTGGCCATCTGAGGGGCGACTCAACCATTGTTAAATGAGTCGACTTATAGAAATAAATCATCGCAAACTGAGCGACATCCTCTACTTGTGAAAGTATCAGACACATCTCTTACCGTATCAACAACAACTACAGATTCCACTACTTTTTCTCCATGCTCGCAACTCGAAAAGCTTCCACTGTCCTATAGGCTGAATGCCAGAATTGATCTGACTATTGGCTGTCCATAACATAACTCGCTCAACCTCTAATGCCAACTCGTTATAATAGAAACTGAGAAAATGGCATCCACCATATGTCCCTCTTGGTCAACAGATGAGCTTCCACCACATTCCTTATGTTTCCTTGCATCTTACCTATTGACTATCCTTAATGGATTCTCTAATCATCGTACCTGTTACTGCTAAAGTATTGGGTACTTTCGATATGTATGGTATTCTCCGGGACCTTAACCCTCGCTGGCCGGCGAAAGATGAATTCCCCCGCCGAAGTATTGTATAAATTTGGGTTTTGGAAAAAAAAAAAAAAAATACGCACTGCGGGGCCTCTGTAGATCTTTGGGCTCTCATGGATTGCTTCTTCTCGGGCTATCAATCAATTTTGGTAGCCGCCCCGCACAATCAGACATAAACTGCCTTTCATAACTCTTGGGGGAACCTTCATTATTGTGTCATGGCGTTTGGCTTAAGACTGTCTGGTGATACCTATGCACGGGCTATGACTCATTTTTCATGACATCATGGCACACTATCCTTGAGGATTACTGTCGATGATGGCTTCTTGGCAAATCTAAGACTATTCGGGGCCCAAGTTGAACATCTCGATGTTTCATAAACCCTTATTTTCGATCTACGCTATTACGAATATTGTGTTCATCTTGCAACAAGAGAAATGGTGTCTTTGGTGTCCTCAAATTCGAGGAAACTCCTTGGTTTTATTGTCTCTTTACATGGCACAAGGGTTGATCGCAGATAAATCTCAACTAATCCTAGAAACGCCCAGCCACCTGACTAACTCAAACTAATTACGTAGTTTTGTAGGTAACACTCCAATCTATCTGCGCTTTCTATCTCCCACTCTCAGATGCGATGTTCATCAACACTTTTCATCACGCTCCTTAGCAAAGTGAAATGCTCTATCTATTATGGAGTGAAGAGTGGCCACGTCGCTAAGCCTTTGGAGGCTCTTAAATAAAAAAGCCTACTCTTGTCACGCTATCTCTGTGCTTATCCCCAGCCTCAGATCGATTCGTGCCCTTTCTTACCTTTACCTTTCTTTCGCTAGCCATACCATGCGGAGAGCCATGCGCGACCACGTCGTGACTCCGTGCATCGAGAACAAGCCATTTATTAGATAGTCTGTACTCCCCCCCTGCGTGGATTACAAGATATGTATACAGCATGTAGAGAAGTTGTGCCTTTGCCCTATCATTCGTAGCCACCAAATCTGACTACTACGCTCCTGAAGTATCAAACTTTTGTCATCAACTTACTGGACCCCTATTTGTCATTATTATGTAATGCCAACGCACATCTAAACCATATGTATCGCCCGATGCATTTATGCCCTGCCAACCTCGAGACCATTAGAATTTATACAGAAACTATAGATTCAAAAAGGACAAACTATTGCCTGACCTAACTCACGGAGCCCCTTTACCTGGGAGTAATTTACAATTTTAATTCCTACGGAACTGTATCAGCATCCATATTTTAAACTCAGTAGGATTGCGTATCTGCTTATGACTCCTAATGACCCCTCTTCTCGATGCAATCTTAATGTCCATACGTGGTGGAGGAGTTCTGGCATTGTTCTCATCTGTCCATCTTGTATCGCTTGTAGCCTATGCTCTGTTCTTTCATTCTGGCTCGATTTCCCTGCACTAAAAATATCTGCTGAATACGAGGCACAGGCCATGTTTTTTGGGTTCAGGTGCATTACACTTAGTGTCAAATCTTATCAATATTTTCGGATGACGTCTGCAATTGGTTAGTCAATCAAGTTAAGAGTCATGCGCACGGCAATGTAAAAATGAAGTACTTAAAAGTACAAACATGTATGTGATTCACTTTGGACGCCCATATTTACTAATTATTCTAGTCCAAACTGCAATATCCCCGCTTCCTACTAAGCAAATTTGCTAGATGACTATGGCTTTCTAGCCTCGCAAATTCCTACTCCCCACTTACTCTGGACATATTTTGCCGTCTTGGTCGCAACAGCTCTTTGCCCGCTAATCTACTGCAGCCCCAGACTGTTTGTATGATAAATAGATTGTCTGCTAATTCTATAGGATAGCCTGGTATCACAACCAATTTCACGACTACCTTACAACTTGTTCTCCACTGGACCTTACTAGTAATGGAAAACAGGCTTTTCTAAGAGAAGTGGTCTTCTGCGTTATGTTGTCATAGGGGGGATCCTTCTATAAACGTGGCTTTGATGCAGCCTCCTTCGCTATCTATACTAGTCTGAAAGTCACGCTATACGCATCTAATAGTCACCGACGGTATTTGTGTGGACAATTTAGTGGCCTTAGGGGACCGTTGGCCTAAATGATGCCTTCATCCCCCTAGCTATTATTGCCTAACGCTCTTATAAAACGATCTACTATGAATATGTTCAATAGTAGCGTTGTGTTATTGTCACACATGCCAAAAGTCAACATACTGTCTAGGCCTATCCGCTACAGGTCGACATCGAGATCTGTGCCTTTCCTCACAATGGGGTTTCGACCTTATTGGTGAGTATTCACCCACCTCTTCTTCGGCATACATCACCATTGTGATATGCATCAGCAACCGAATATTACACTAAATGGGTGTACGCCTTCCACTCATTTCAACCAAAAGTAAAAAATTCGAATTCATTACTCTCACATTTATCGCCGTCGTTTTGGGTGTTCCGTCAATCGCCTGCTAACAATAATGAAAAATTCTTTCAAAT
>JAHRHJ020000967.1:0-39256 GCA_019776745.2 Taxus chinensis
GGGATCTACATCTTTGTCCTTAGATGTGATCAGAGGTGTAAACATGGCTTTGCAGTCCTCCATCTTGAATCTCTTCAAGATTTCAATGCAATATTTTCCTTGACCAAGGAAAATCTCTCCATCTGTTTGCCACACCTCCATGCCTAGAAAATAGTGCATGCATCCCAAGTCCTTCATCTCGAACTCTGTTGCAAGGTCCCTCTTGCACTCCTCTATGAGCCCTAGTGTACCTGTAAGAAATAATTCATCTACATATAGAACAAGAATGAGAGTCTCACCCCCATCCACCAAGTAGTAGAGGTTACCATCTGCCTCACTCTTCACAAAGCCCATTTCTTGCAAGTATGTATCAATGCACTCATACCATGCTCTAGGAGCCTGCTTGAGTTCGTATAAGGCTTTCTTCAATCTGCACACGTGGGTCTCTTTGTTGTGTGCTACAAAGCCTTCTGGTTGTTCTATGTATACCTCCTCCTTTAATTCACCATTAAGGAATGTTGTCTTGACATCCATTTGATGGATCTGCCATCCCATCTATGTTGTAAATGAGATTACAACTTATATAGAAGTATACCTAGCCACTGGAGCAAATTTCTCTTCATATTTTATTCCTTCCTTCTGAAAGAACCCCTTTTTCACAACAAACCTTGCCTTGTATTTATCGATGCTACCATCTGCACTGTGATTTATCTTGAAGATCCAGCGTGATTCATCTACTACCCTATCTGTTAGTCTAGGCAATACCTCCCACACATGATTATGCATTATTGAAGTATATTCCTCGACCATAACATCTTACCATACCTGATGTTGTGTAGCCTCTTGATAGCTGGAAGGTTCACTATCTACAAACTGGCAAACTAATGCCACATAGTCATTGAACTTGGTTAGTTCTTTCCTCTATCTCGTACTCTTCCTAGAAGCTCCCACAAACTCCCGAGTATCCCTTTGTGTGTTTTGAACCTCACGGTTCTTGCTGCCAACTATAGAGGATGAAATATCAACCTCTAAATCTTCTAGATGCATATCCTGTTGCACCAGTTGCTCCATACTATGTGAATCTTCACTACCTGAGGCTATGCTTGTACTAGTAACTGTACTTGAGCTTTGCTGCCCTTGACTTGGACTTGGAGTTTTTGTTGGCTTCTCACTTTGGTCATCTGCTGGCAAAGCTCTGGACCTTCTAAATGCTTTGTCCTCCATGAACTTGACATCACGTTTGACAATAATTCTTCTAGTCCCTGGAATAAAAATCCTATATGCCTTTGAAGTTTCACTGTACCCAACAAGGTACGCCTTCTCTGCAGTCTGATCTAACTTGGTACATGTATCTTCTAGAATATGACAATATGCCAAACTCCCAAATATCCTGAAGTGACCTACATCTGGCTTCTTCCCTATGAAATCTTCCTCTGGTGTCATCTTCCCTAATACCTTATGTGGAACCCTATTCTGAATGTAAACTATTGTACTAAATGCCTCTGCCCATAGGTAGCGGGGCATGTCCTGGTCATGTAGCATAGCCCCTGCTACCTCTGATATAGAACAGTTCTTGCTCTCAGTAACTACATTTTGCTGTGGAATGTAAGGAACCGTCCACTCTCTTGATTCCTTCTCTGGTACACAAATCCTAGAAGTCATTTCCTTTGTACTTGCCTCCATTATCTGACCGAAGAACCTTTATCTTCCTTCCTGTCGAGTTCTTCGCAAGAGCCTTGAACTCTTAGAAGTGGCTGAAAACCTCATCCTTGGTCTTCAAGGAGTATATCCAGGTCTTCCTGGAGAAATCATCAATAAATGTAACATAGTACACATATCCTCTGAGAGACTTTGTCGACATTGGTCCACATACATCTGAATGTAGTAGATCAAGAACACCCTTAGATCTATTGTCACTCCTTAGAAAATGTGCTTTTGCAAACTTCCCCAACACACATCCCTTACATACATCATCATGCTCTATGCTCACCTATGGAACACATGTCATTCTCTCATGAAGAAATTTAAGTGCTCCATGATGAATATGGCCCATCCTCATATGCCATAGCTCTCCAAGATCTCTAGGATTACTGCTGCTCATAAGTGCCTTAGGAGTATCAAACTGTAACCTATAAAGGTGACCACTCCTAAATCTAATAGTTATGGGTGATTTCCAATACTTGTGCTTAATCAACACATGTGTCCCTCTAAAAAGTACATTATACCCTTTATCCTAAAGAATAGATACAGAAATCAGATTCATACCTAAGCCTGGCACAGGAAAGACATCATGAAGTGGAACTATCTTTCCATTCTCCCTCTGAAACGGAATAGTCCCTTTCCTAACTGGGTTGAGCTTGGACAAGTTCCCCATAGAAATCTGGATATTCATGTCCTCCTCCAAGTAACTGGAGAAGTACTCTCTAACTCCTGTCATATGAAATGATGCCCCACTATCTAGACACCAAACACAATGTGAGGTTGAGCTAACCATACAAGCTATGAGTGTAAACTCGTCCTCTATTCTCCTAGAGAGCTCCTCTACACTTGTTGAAGCCACCACTTGGTTCTTACCCTTCTTATCATTGTTCTTCCTTTGCGGGAAGTTACTAACATAGTGGCCAAACTCGTAACTACCATAGCACTTGACCTTAGACATGTCCTTCTTATCACTTTGAGAATTTGATCCTTTGATAAATCCATTCTTTGCTTTCCCTTTTCCCACTAGGGCAATGTTTTCTTGTTCTCCCTTACTTTTCTAAATCTTGTTGGCCCCATTGACAAGAATTAGTCTAAATTCCTCCTGAGTGAAATCAGTCCATAGTCGATCCCAACTCGGTAAGGTGTCTCATCCACTAACAACTTAAACAAAGACATCCCACTATTTAGTAAACCCATTTAGGGCTATTCTTACTAGCTCATCATCATCTGGCTTATCTCCAACAACTGCTAACTCATCCTTGATGAGTCTACGCCTGGTGTGGTAACTTGTAACGTCTTCTCCCTTGTTCATCTGGGTATTCTTCAACTTTTCTCTAAGAATTTCTCTAAGAATCAATTTCTTGACCGTTTTCCAATCCATGATTTGGTAATTGTTGGAGAAAATCCCACAAGCGGGAAATTAAAATAAAACTACCAGGAAGAGGGAAATCTGGGCTTGGGAAGCCAAATTGGCATTCCCGGCAGTTAGAAGCACAAAGCTTACTTCCCCGGCAATAAAATTAAAAAAAAAAAATCGAATGAATTTTAATAATTATCATTTTAATAGTTATTTGATTAAAAACCCCAAATTTAATAAAAAATGATTTTATCAAATAAAGGATAATAAATTAATTAAATATTAATTAATTAATTAGTAATGCATTTTAAGACCTAGCAGGAGGAGTTCTCACCCGAAATGGATGAAACGAAGACCAGAAAGATCACAAAAATGAGACGATCGCGATGAGGGCAATGAATCACGCAGAATAACGCTTTTGAAAATTTCCAAAATTTCCATTTTTTAAATTAATTTTACAGAGTCAAAATTAGCTGATAACAAGGTGATCCCACCATAACATAGCATGACCTTTCAATTTCGTGCATGCAAATTTCACCTTCTTTTCTTCTGACATAGCCTTCCACTCAAAACATTTCCCCATGCTAGTCAACCAGTCTATCAGCTCCTCTCGTTTTAGACTACCACCATACTCTGAAACATATACTCTTATCCCATCATTCTTCCCTTCTAATGCGTAAAGCATCCTTTCTTCAAAAGCTAATGGTGGCACTTGCATTTCCTCCTCTTCACAAACTTCTTCTTCATCTGTGTCATCTCCACCTTGGTTTCCTCTATGGGTTATCATTGTAGCAAGCGTAGCAACTTGCCTCTACAGATCTTGCATATTTCTATTCATCTGGGCAATACCGCCTCCTCTTCCTGTTCCTCTTTCTGCCATTTTTTTTGAAAGACTCAAACCAGCTCTAATACCAGATAAGGTAGCCAAATTCTAACCAACTTGATTTACTACAAATAATCTGAACTCCAAAGAAAATAGATCTCCTTCTTCGTTATTGAATAATGAATTACAATGTTTCCTAAATAGGAAAACAACTCCCAACTCGAGTTGCCAAGTAAACTCTAACTAACTCTGACTAAATCTACTCTAGGTGGCGGAAATTACTATTTTTAGTAGTTTACTAGAACCTATTATTCTTAGTAAGTTCACATGCTTATTTTTATGGGCACAGAAATTTCCACGCATCTTCTACATCCCTAAATTAGAGGAATTGCCAACTTTCTAACTCATAATGCAACTAATAGACTAAAATTAACTAATGCCCAAAAATAGGAAAAAACTGAACTACAACTTAAATCCTAATTTTCGGCCTTAAGATGGCAGATTTAGGGCTTGAAAATGTGTTGAAAACTTTCCCCAACCGGTAGGGCGGGTAGGGCGGGTTGCTGCTGCGTTCATCTCATTGAAACACATGGTTTAAAAAAAAAGACTCAAATGGACACCAGGAGCTCAAGTTATGACCTTGTCAAGTTCCTGCTAATTCTAGCACATCAATTTATGTATATCTACCACCCTATAAAATTTCAAGACGATCCAACAATCGAATAAAAAGTTATGGTCTCCACAAGTTATGCTCTTACATCATTCTCCCCTGGTTGAAACGAATTTAGCTCATGTGAATTCAATTGACAGAATTCATATAATTTTGCAATGTCAGTCTTCTTCAACTCCCACTCAGAAATCCAATTATTTTCTTCTTGTTGCAAACCTTCCCACAGTACCAAATATTTTTTGTAGCTCGCATGTCTAGTAGTGACTGTCTTTTGGTCCAAGATAGGCATTACTCTTTCCTTTTTCTTCTTTGGCATATGTTGCTCGCGGTTTATTTCTTCCTCCTTCGCAACATTTTCATCATGACTTGGAAACTTATATAAGTCAGAAACACTAAAAACTAGTGAGATAGAAAAGTTATCAGGTAGCTCCACCTTGTAGGCATTATCACTCATTTTCTTCATAATCCTACATATCCCAATCTTCTTATACTTGAGTTTATTATATGTCCCTTTTAGAAACCTGTCCTTTCTAAGATGAACCATCACCATATCTCCTTCTTTGAATACACTTACTCTCCTACTAGCACATGTAACAACTTTATATTGTGTAATATTATTCACTTTCAGCTTTTCCCTCACTTCATCCTGCAGATGTAAAATGTGTTCTGCAAATGCTTCTGCATCATCACTAGTTTTATCTTCACTAGGTAGTATAATCTGATCTAGGACACCCTTGGGATTCCTACCATATACAATCTAGAAAGGAGACCTACCTATTGACATGTTTACTGATTTATTATAGGCAAACTCAGCTTGTGGTAAATCTAATTCCCATTATTTTGGCTTTTCTCCAACTATGTAATGTGGGAGATTTCCTGAGTTTATGTTCACTACTTCTGTTTTCCCATCAATCTAGAGGTGATATGCACTACTAAACTGTATTTGTGTCCTCAGTTTCCTCCACAGAGTCTTCCAAAAGTGACTTAAAAACTTCTTGTCCCGATCTTAAGTGATCGTTCTTGGAACTCCATGCAATCTAACCAGTTCTGAAAAAAAAAATCTGCAACTCTGGAAGCATCATTAGTAGTTTTACAAGAAATGAAATGTGCCATCTTAGAGAATCTATCAACCACAACAAAGATAGAATCATTCCCTTGTAGTGTGTTAGGAAGTCCTAACATGAAATCCATACTCAAATCAACCCATGGCCCTATAAGGACAAGTAATGACATATACAACCTAGTATTATGTGCATGGTCCTTAGCCATTTGGCACACTCTACATCTTGCTACAATCCTACTTATGTCCCTCTTTACCTTTGGCCAATAATACTTTTCTACAACAAAATCAATTGTCTTACTTATACCAAAGTGTCTAGTCAACCCCCCAGTATGTAATTCTCTTATAATATTTTATCTCATTGAACCAGCAGGGATGCACAATTATTTCCCCCTAAACAAATAACCATCATGCATAAAATAATCATAAGAACACTACCTATGGTAGGATCCTTAATTTGTCTCACAACATCACCAAAATCAGGATCACCTTCATAAAATTCCTTAACTGCCTCGATCCCTACTACTTCATTTTCCATTATTGTCAAAAGTGCTACACACCGACTCAAGGCATCAACAACTTGATTTTGCTTACCCGACTTATTTTGTAAGACAAAAGTATACTCTTGCAAAAATGAAACCCATTTTACATGCCTACTATTTAGTTTTTTATGTGTGTTTACATACCTCAATGATTCATGGTTAGTGAAGAGTACAAATTCCTTTACTACCAAGTAATGTATCCAATGCCTTAATGCTTGAACAATAGCATAAAATTCCAGATTATAAGTAGAATATTTCCTCGTGAATTCATTTATCTTTTCACTAAAGAATGCTACAAGTCGTCATTCTTGACTTATTCCATCTCCAATATAGACATGTGAGGCATCACAGTCAACCTCGAAGACCTTGCTAAAATATGGCAATACCAAAATAGGTGCTTCTAAAACTTTCTTCTTCAACAATTCAAAACGATTTTTTGTTGCCTTAGTCCATACATACTCCCTCCCTTTTGTACAATCTGTTATGGGTGTAATAATGCTATTGAAATTCTTGATGAACTTCCGATAAAAAGTTTCCAATCCATGAAAACTACGAACCTATGTCACATTCCTTGGAATACGCTAATGCTACTGAAATTCCTGATGAACTTCCTATAAAAAGTTTACAATCCATGAAAACTATGAACCTCTATCACATTCCTCGGAATAGGTCATTCCAAAATTGCATTTATTTTTTCCTTATCCATCCTCGCTCCATCGTCTGATATGACAAACCCCAAAAAAATAAGACTCTTTTGAAGAAATCTAAATTTGTTTAAGTTTTCATATAGACTCTATTTACGTAACAATTCTAACACCAATTTCATATATAACAAGTTTTCTTCCATTATCTTATTGAATATCAGAATATCATCAAAATAGACAACAAAAAACTTACCATTGTACTCTCGGAGTACTCTATTCATCAGCCTCATGAATGTAATGGGTGCATTAGATAGCCCAAATGGCATCACCATCCATTCGTATAACACTTCTTTTGTTTTTCATTCATCCCCTTCATGGATCCGGATCTGGTACTACCCACTCCGCAGGTTAATATTGCTAAAATATCAAGCTCCCACTAGTACATACATCATATCATCCAATCTTGGAATTGGGAACTGATACTTAATTTCCATCTTATTTATGGCACTACTATCTATACACATTAGCCAATCTCCATCTTTTTTAGGAGTCAATAGCATTGGGGTTGCACATGGCCTCATGCTTTCTCTCACTAATCCTTTATGTATTAGATCTGTCACATATTTGATCAACTCTTCACTTTGTGTCAGACTCATCTGATAGGATGCCTAGTTTGGAAGTTTCGATCATGGGATTAAATCAATATGGTGTTGAATATCTCTCTTCAGAGGTAACCCATCTGGTAGTCCATCTGGTATGACATCTTTGTATTCTTTTAGTACCTTTTCTGCAGCTGCAGCAACAAGTATATTAAATTCCTGTATCTCCACCTTCTTTGACATCAGTGCATAACACCAGCTAACTTCTTCCATTTCTGTAACAAACTCTTTTGTATCCAATAAGCCCTCACTCTTCTCTTCTTCCTTAAAGGGTAACAAGACCACCTTTACACCATCCTTCCAAAATGTATATGTAATTTTTCCTCCATCATGTGTAACCTTTTTATCGTATTGCCAAGGCCTCCCCATTAATATATAGCATGCATCCATTGGGATAACATCACACCACACCTCATCCTTGTAGGTATTCCCAATCAAAAACTTTATAACGCATCTTTTATCTATGGTTACCTCATTCCCTTTCTTTAACCATGATATACAATAGGCATATGGGTGCTTCTCACATTTCAGATTGACTTTATAAACCATCACACTTGAAACCATATTTTCACAACTACCACCTTCAATAATAATTTTACATACCTTTCCTCCAGAGGTGCATCTTGTTTGAAATATATTTGTTCACAACCATGAATCAACACAACAACATCCTATTCTTTCTCCTTCCTTGGGATAATCATCATCCTCCTTATCATGAGGGTTTCATCCAAGTCTAATGTAACCTCCATTTCTTCTTCCTCTTTAGCTTCAACCATATTTACTCGTGGTTGTTCTCCTTTCCATCTATCTTGTGTAGGATAGTATCGACACTTAAAGGCTCTCTAATCTTCTTCACCTCATCTATAACATGTATATTGAATTTGGGAACTATTCCTACCACATCCTCCCTTATAACCTCTTACCCTCTTAAACCCCCTACCTATTTAGTAGTTATCACGGCTTTGACCAAAATCTTCATGCCCTTCTGCAATAGAGGATTCACCTTTTGTAGATTCAAATCTAACCCTACCTCTCATTGTAGATGATGATGACCATCTTTTCACACCTCTTCTAAATTATTCCTCTCTTTTTTTTTCTTCCTTTAATGGGGTTTGATAAACAATCATCCATGCATGGGTTTTACATTGTCTTATCATACATCCAATGAAGGATTAGGCTTTGGATCTATGGGTCATCACTGGATCAAGATATCTTATAGGGTTGACATGGAAGCAAAAATAGACAAAACCTTGAGTACATCATGGCCCTTGCTTTCTGATGCTCACTATAAATAGGAAGGTTTGGTACAAGTGGATGCTTATAAAGAGTTGTTCAAATGGTTTGATCTCCTAAATCATTTCTTGTATGAAGTGGAAAAAATGGGGCGAGACATTGACGAGGGAGGTAGGTAACTCCACTTGCCTGACCTGGATGCTATGTCTTCTTCATTGCAACAGGAACTAGAACATTGGGATATTATTCTCTAGCAAGGTTGTGAGGCGTATGATTGGTTAAAGAGTCAGGCTGCTGCTTAAAAAAAGCATCTTTTCTTGAACTGCCAGCAAAAACCGTATTTAGGCCCATTAAGGTGGAGGTTATGGGTATGTCATCTGATTCAATAAATAAGTTATTCTAAAATCTGTTAGGCTATATCTTTGTTTTAGTTGTTATATAGTGTTTTCAGTTCCATTGTTATCGAATTATACTATCTGGCTTACTAGTATGGATTTTTTTGTATTCCCAACCACCTGTTTTTTTAGCATTGACACTCATGTTTCTTCACTAAAGTATTGTTGTATCATTGGGGTTTTTATATTAATCATCTTGATGTATCTGTAATCTAAAGGGAAAGGGACCCTTCAACCCTCCTTTAATTATAGAATACAATAAATCATTAGTATAAGTTTATGTTATGCGTTGCAAGTAAAAAATTTAAATAGTTAATCATTATTAAATTTGGTTTGTTTCAAAGTTTTCAATTTATTGGTAGAAGTGAAGACTAGCGGGTCACTAGTGTCTATATATTCTAGGATATCTTTCCATCAATGTAAAAACCATTTATATAGCTTTAGGTTATAAGGGCTTGAATCCCCAAGACAAGAATCATCCTAGTAGTCGTTAATCTAAAGATTTTTTATTTTTTATGTTTACACCAACGCAGTGGAATAATCTATGACCTTAACAACTAATATCCTTCAAATATCATGTGGTAGACTTTGAACAACATACTGAACTCAACATCTGCTAGGATAAAAAAAATGTTTTGGAACATTTGTGTCTAATCAATAAATTCATTAAAATTATGATGTCATGTAATATTTGTTGTCTTCAAGAACATGAAAAAAATAAAGCAAACATCCAACATCGTGGTCGCTAGTCTTTAGAACATTGTATTGTTAGTTGCGCTAAAATAGTTTAAATATCGTTAATCACTATTAAATTTGGTTTGTTTCAAGTTGTCAATTTTTTGGTAAAAGTGAAGAATAGTGACCCACTAACATCTATATATATTGGGATATATTTCCATAAATGTAAACAAAAATCTATATAGCTTTTAGGTTATAGAGGCTTGAATGAAAGACAAGATTATCCTAGCGAGTGCTAACATACTAAACTCAGTAGCCGCTAGGATGAAATTTGTTAAAATTAGTGATGTTATGTAATATTTTTGTCTTCGAACATCAAATAATTAAAGTAAACATTCAACCTAGTGGTCGCTAGTCCTTGAAGGTTGTAATTGTAAAATCTAAAAATAAGAATTGAGCTTAGTTTATTTTTTTAGTTTGGGTCATTACTTAATTGTCCTGTATGGAAGGTAATGAACTACCTTAGTAGCCGCTAATCTCAATTTTTTTTGTTATGTTAAACACCACCACAGAATATAATAAGATTCAATCTAGGGGCTACGTGTACTCTGGAAAATCATTAATATATGTCCCCTCTCTTCAAATATTTGTTGTCTTTATGTGTATTAGAATATCCAGATTGATCAAAAACATCTACCCTACTAGTAGTTTGTTTGTAACATCATATTCTAAATTATAAATATAATAATGGACCTTAGTTAAAATTTTCTGTTGAGTTATTACTAATTGATCTATGTGTAAGACAAAAACTATCCTTGCAGCCGCTAAACCTCAAGTCTATGTGATTTGGCAACAACACTAATTAAAAATATTTAACCTTATCAGCTAATAGGTTACAAATCTCTTGTGATAGACTTCGAAAATCATATTGTAACCTACGACTGCTAGGCTTAAAATTTCATTTGGAATCCATGTGAGAGACTTTTAATATCCTATTGAGTTCAGTGGCCGATAGGCCTTAAATTTCCATCTGGAATCACGAGTATTTAGGAAAGAAAGATAATTGTAGAGCACAGTTCCTTTTTGAGTCGAGTCGTTGCTACTTGTCCTGTATGTAAGACAAAAAATATCCTAACGACCGCTAACCTCAAGATAGTATTGTAAAATTTAAATATAATAAATGTAATAAAAATTTGAATAACATATTGTACTCAGAGGCCGCTAGGATAAAAACATGGTGTTTGTAGCTTAGTTTCAGATTTTTTCAGTTTTTCAGTCGGGTCGTTAATTAATATCTTGAATGCAAGACAAGAATTATCCTAGCGGCCGCTAATATTAAGTTTTAGCTATGTTATATTCCAACGTAGTAGAATAATCTACGACCGCTAATAGATTTGAATATCATTTGATAGAGTTTTGAAATAAAGATATTGAACTCAGTGGCCTCAAAGTAGAAAATTTTGTTTTGGAATATGTGTATTCTGAGAAAAAAAATCATTTAAATTAATAGTTCTTGGAATATTTAGGACTTTCTTGCAACATCAAGGAATGAAAAGTAAACATCCACCCTTAGCTAAAATTCACTATTGTTAGACAGGTCTGGTAGTATTGTAAAATCCAAATATAATAAATGAGCTTAGTTTTTTTTTTAGTAGGAGTCATTACTAATTGTCTTGTATGGCACAACAACAACTATCCTAGTGGTCACTAATATAAATTATTTTTTATGTTGCACTAATGCTATTGAATAATATTCAATCATTAGCGAGTGTTAGGATTTTAATATCATAAGATGAAAATATAAATATAATAATGGTTCTTAGCTTGATCTTTAGGTGATTTGAACTAGTTGTATTGTATGCGAGTCAACCAGAATCTTAGTGTCCGCTCATATCCATTCTTGTTTGAAAAAATGTATTCAAGAAACTCTTTAATATTTGTTTTGTTTTAGAATATTTGTTTCCTTTTGTTGTCATATAATAACTATACAATGTCCTAAACAACTAGCTGAGTGGCCCGTAGTCTTGGAATATGTTATTTTAGAATTTAAAATTTGTTACTTTAGATTGGGTCATTTATCAGGTAAGTTGTTACTAACTGTCTTCAACATGAGGAAGTATGGCAATCTTCAATGACAATGATGGTCAGTAGTCCTCTGTTATAGGTAAGATAAATAACATTTTTCTTGATTTCTGATTTGTAAAAACTTACATAAATATATGAGTACAATCTTGTATCAGAATTTATCTTGAAAAATTCTGGAAATCAACCAATGATATGTAGGGTCTATAAGTGAAAAATATATGGCATAGCATATGGTCCGCAAAATGTAATCCATGTTTTTGCATAAAGATCAGTTATAAATTTCAATTTGATAATAGGTATAAGTACACTATAATGTATCTTACCATTTACTAAACATAAATATTGGTAAAGTCATTGCACTTTAAGGATTTCTCACCATGGTTAAACAAATGCACTAAAATTGAACTGTCAAATATCTATCAACACTTAAATCAAGTGAGCATTGAATATTGAATAATTAGTCATGACTATTTCTAGCAAATAAAAAATCCATTACCCGGAGGTCAAAATTGATGATGTAAACTTAGTGTACAAAAGAAAACCATTATGATTTTAAAAAATTACACACAAATCGTGTAACTTCACAAATCTTAGGGATAGATGCAACAGCGGATTACATGAAAAAATAAATGGACAAAGAAGAATGAAGAAAATAAATAAGAAACATTAACCAGAGAGCCATAAAAGGGTTAAAAAGAGAACACGTTTGACAGATCACAAATACTTGATCTATGGACGAACATAAAAAAAGGTTTGTTGAAAAGATTAGATCCATTGTAATAAGTCTCAGAGTTACAAAATAATCCCCGACAATCAGGGGAAGACAAAAATGTGTGTTGTTAGCTACACAAGCAAGTCCCAGAGTTCAAATGATCCCCAAGAACGATGAAATGGAACTTCCCCATGGACGGATGGCACCAACATGGTGTTAGTATCACTAGAACTAAGTGAATACAGAGTGCAAGATACAGCAGTACATCACAGATTCTAACACAGTACAGCATAGAGACAGATAAATCATCATGTATGTCATTTTGATAAATACTTTTTTGAGGCGATTCAGCTGGCTCTTTGTCACGTGTAAGATATTGTTTGCATTCAGAAGATCCTTATATCTTTTCAAATAGGCATCTGGGAGATCTATCTGTAACCTACTTTTCTTAGTCTCTTTTGCATAGAACTTATCCATTTGATGGCAGACTCAAGGTTTGACATTTGTACCCGTGATTTTCCAAGTCATTGTTTCTTTTTTTGCGTGACCCTTAGAAGGTAATTACAATCACTTCTTTGCATCTTACCATTTGAAATGAAACCTTGATCCAAAATATGATCACTCAGACCAGTAATTTGAGTGCCTGCACGATGTTGTCATTTTGATTATAAAGAATGGATGATATGAAAATTTTTCTAGTGTTGAGGCCTAAGAATCAATAAAGACATTATGGAAGTCCTGATTGATTCTACATATTTCCCTTAGTGAATTTAGTTTCATTTTCCTTAATGAGAACTCAACAGTGGCACAACTCCTAAGGGAGAAGAATAAGGTAGGAGGTGGCCTTGACCACTCTGAATAATTTTTGGTGGAAGATTAATGTATTATACAAGGAGATTTTATCAGATGGTTCTGAGAACCTTCACAATCCAAATGGAAAACTAAATGACAGTAGAAACTTCAGAATAGCTAAAATATTCCTTCAACAAGAAGGTTGTGCATAATTTAGGAGGCCCAAATTTGCATGAGGAGTTTCACACAATCTCCAATAATTTAACACGAAGGCTTCAAGCTAAAGACTTAATTAAACATTAAAGACCCCTAGTTCCTCATGCCTAAGATACACTCAAAGGACTTACAGACAATCTTTATCAACAAAATGATGGTAAAGTGATTTTAAATTGTTTATCTCATTATAGGATGAAGGCTCTTCTGGGTAATGAAATTACAAAACGCCACTAAACTATCACAAGGATGAGATGAAGGTGTAGATCGCAGATATGGATTTTAACACAAGATTGCAACATAAACATCCAAAGCATTTGTAGACATTCTGAAATAAAAGCAGACATAAATTTGCCCAAGATTAACATAGATTAATTCAAAGTTAATTAGATTCATCAGCAAGGGAAGGTTTCTTGAACAATCTTAGAGATTGTCAATGGTTGTACACTTGCAACCAAATCGACATGATCAAATCTAAAACATAAGAGATTAACATGTTTCTCAGATGGTCTCTCAAGAAGATGGATTTTCTCAAATTTTCTCGTAAGAATTCAACCCCCAACCATTTGCATGACTAAAGCATGATTTTTATAACACTCAATTTACATCCAAGCTTTCCCCCCAAGAAAAGAATATTCGAGGAACCTTTGTTTGTTACATGTTTGATCATGATTTGAACTAAGAAAATGACATGTTTAACATGTTTTGCAACAAAAAGTTATCAGTTGTTCAAAAAGGTGAATCATTGCAAATATCTACATCATTGTTTTAACTTGGGTGACCCAGTCATGCTCCTCTATGGCAACACGTTTTTCATCCTTTGCACCTACAACCTCCATCATTTCATCCTTTTCCCATTCTTTCCTTGAACAACTTTGCTTTGCATCTGAGGATTCTCTAGTAATTTGCATATTTTTGCAAGTGCAAAGAGAAATTCCAACTTTAAAATATCAACCTTTACATTCCTTGGACTCACAAATTAAGCTCTAAATCCATTCAATCACACTTTGCAGATAAAATCGACGAGGAATTTCATCAGAAAACGATGAAAAACAATGTGTATTTGCATCTCCAGGAGTCTTGGAGAAAAAATGGTGGCAAAATCAGATGCAAATGCACAGCAATTATTGTTTCTACCCTTTTTCAACTTTAGATTAGAGTCATCCACGTGGAAAAATCTGATTCAAAGCGGGCCTGGGGTTTCCTTTTGTATTTTATGAATTTTTGGAGAAAATGTGCAATTTTCACATTTTGCCCCTCCCCTCTACCTTTAAAAATTAGGCTTGACATGTGGCTTAATCTGGGCCTTTGGTGGAGTCATGGATCATTTCTCCAATTTTACTCTTTTTAACAAAAAGGAAAAAATTCCAATTTTCCTCCGCTGACTCACCTTCCCGATTTTATCTTTTGATGTGGGCCCTAATGGAGTTACAGGTCAATTTATAACTTTACTCCTTTTTTACAAAAGGGAAAAAACTTCAAATTTCCTCGGAAACGCGCCTTCCGCTTCTAACTTTTGAAATATTCCACGTGTCCTTCTTCGAGGTTAAAGTAAGACTTTTTCCCTACGGGGTTGCAGATCAATTTATAACTTTGCTCCTTTTTACAAAAGGGAAAAAAACTTTAAAATGCCCCAACGACCCGCCTTCCGCTTCTAACTTTTGAAATATGCCACATGTCCTTCTTCGGGGTCGAAGTAAGACTTTTCCCCACCTCTTCATATTTGTTGGATAGCCAAGCAGAGACTATCGGGGCTATGGGGCCAAATTGATCTTTTTACAAACCTAGCAAAAAGTTACAAGTTATAACATAGACCCGACGTGCCTCATCCAAACAAAAGAGACCATGTAGCTAACATATGTTGAGATATAATTTGATGGGAAAAAAAAACACGCCCATCAAACTGTAGACATGAAGGGGAAATCACCATTTGCGCCCAGTTGATTGACATTTTTTTTAATGGACAAAGAATTTGGAAATGATACAAGGCCCAAATGTGATCCACGACCATGGAGAAGGATCTTCAACAGCCTACAAATGAAGAAAACCCTTTCATGCATCCATTCGGGGAAATAGAAAATACAACAATTCCTGCAGATTGAAGAATTTTTAGAGCAAACAGGGTGATATCAAATTGAGCACCAACACACCCTTCTTAACAAATCCACCATCGACATCAACATAAGGACTCCACAGGAGCCTCGCATTCTCAAAGTGGGTCAATCCCTTGATCTGCAAGAGCTTTAATATTTCATCACTTTCCATTCTCGCCATAGACAAGCCTTCACATGGTCATAATCCAACATATCAGGCCTTAATCCTTCCATCATTGTCCATAACATCGTTACATTTCCTAACGCTAAGCCGGTTAAGCAGAAGCTTCATCAGATGCACCCTCGAGTTGCCCTACTTATTACAGAGGAGCTGCAACACCTCATTTCTACTAATTTCATCATTCTTATCAACTATCTATATTGGGTCTCTAATATTGTACCCATTTCCAAAGCTTCCAGAAAGCTCCACATTTGCACTGACTTTCGAGATCTTAATCTCGCTTGCCCTAAAGATGACTTTCCCCTTCCTAAATTTGATCATCTCATAGACCTTACCACAGGCCATGAGCTACTTTCTCTTCTGGATGGTTTTTCTGGGTATAATCATATCCTCATTACACTAGAAGTCTAACACAAGACTTCTTTCATCATCCCTTGGGGGACCTTCTGCTACTATGTCATGCCCTTCAGTTAACTGAAAAATGTTGGAGCCACTTATCAGCGAGCCACGACTTACGTCTTTCACGATATCATCCATAATACTATAGAGGACTCCATTGATGATCTCTTGGGTAAATCCAAGCATCACTGCGATCATCTCACCATCCTTAAGGTCCTTTTTGAGTGCCTTATCCCCTTCTTCCTCCGCCTCAATCTATCCAAGTGTGTTTGGAATGCTTACTGGTAAACTCCATGGCTTTATCATCTCTATTAGGGGTATTGAAGTTGACCCCACCAAAATTAGGGGCTATTCTCGAGATTCCCCCTCCTTCTAACTTGAACCAACTTTGTAGTATTCAAGGCCAAATCCAATGATTCCATTGTTTCATTTTACAAATCTTTGACAATTGCCAACCTTTTCATCACCTTCTTCATAAATACGTCAAATTCAAGTGGGATGATAACTACCTGTTAGGTTGTTGAGCCTATTTTCATGTGAGAAAGTGTTGAAGACTGTACACTAAGAGTATTGTACACTGTCCAAAGTTTTCTCACTAGGGTTCGGGGCCAGGCCGGGCTCCTGGGGGCGGTAGCCCCTGGTAGCAGGGGTTTAAGGGTGTAACCCCTGAAAAAAAATTGGCCTTAAAATGTGTCCGATATATCGGGAAATGTGCTTTTCTCATATGGGTGGGATTTTGACCCATAGGTTTATGGGATGGTTTTGGCCTATGGTTTTGATACCCATGGTTTTGTAAAATTTCTTAAGTAGTTGTCTAATTATATGGTTTTATACATATGGTAGGTATTATGTATCATTGCAGATGTGTTTTGAATTCAGGTGTGAATTTTGTAGAGTTTGTTGAGCATAGCTCCAAACAAATCTGGGTATTGTATTGAGAGAGCGGTGGCTTACAATAAAATCTGAGCAAGTGATTCTTGGTGGACGTAGCCTAAATTGGGTGAACCACGTTAAATATTGTCTCTTTGTGTTGTGTTATTTTATTCTGCACTTTTATTTGCGATCTGTAATATTTTCTGCATATTAGTTTCTATTGTTGCAATTCTGTGAGGGATTATTCCACATATTTTATCCCTTATTTCCTAACACTACCAAAAATCCTTTGATGATCTCAAGTAGTATCTCCTATCTCTACTTGTGCTTGCCCCTCCACACAAGGGGGAACCTTTCTATCTTTATGTCTCTACCTTCGATCATGCTTTGGGATCTATGTTGGCACATCGCAATGAGTTAGGCAAGGAACAAGTTGTATACTATATCAGCCACACCCTTCACGTACGATTCTAAAACTCACTACACTGAAGCTAAAAAGTTGTGTTGTGCTCTTTTATTCACTACCTCCAAGCTTCGCCATTATCTTCTCAATCATAAGACTTATGTCGTCACTAGATTTCATCTTCTAAAAACCATGCATTCCAAGCCTTATCATAGTGATTGCATCACTCAATGGCTCATTCTCATGACAGAGTTTGACTTAGAGTTTATCTCGTATAAACCAATCAAGGGCCATGCTATCGCAGATCAATTAGCTGATGCCCCTCTTCCTGATAATCATCTTCCTCAAAAACAATTTCCAGATGATTCTATCAACAAATTTAAACACGAATTTTCTCCTCTTCAAATGACACTCTTATTTAACGGTTCTAAGTGTCGACAAGGGGGATGCATTGGCATTATTATCATTCCTCCTTAGGACACCCCTTTTCCCCTCACTTATAAACTAGACTTAGAATGCACAAATAATATGGCTAGCTATGAAGCTCTCATCTTAGGCCTCTAAACTGCCATATTACTTGGCATTGAAATCCTTAACATCTACGGGGATTCCCAACTCATCATTAATCAAGTTAAAGGAATCTATTAAAGTAAAAATAGGATTCTTAAAAATTATAAGGACATTTTTGACTTCATTCTTTGAGTCTTCAATTTCTACACCATCAAAACTATCCCTCATTCATCTAATCACTTTGCAGACACCATGGATTCCATTGCCTCTCTCATTCCTTGGTCTACAAAATATTCTCAGCTCTCTGTCATCGTTCAACATGTTGACAAACCAAATCATCTTAATGAGCTCCCCAGTGTCGATCTCATCGAATTTAATCCTCATGATCTTTGGTACTCTCAAATATTCGACTATCTTTCTCAATCCATCATCCCCTCTGACCTATCAAGGAATGGTAGGAGGTCATTTATTCAACATGCTAACCGATATGTCATCCTTGGCAACATCCTCTACAAGCATGGCTTCGCAGGCATCTTGCTTTGTTGCCTTAAATATCATGAATCCACTCACGTTATCCAAGAAGTCCATGACGGTATCTATGGTGGTCATTTTATCCGTTTGGTTGTTGTCAAACACATCCTTCACATTGGTTAAAATTTTCCCTCTCTCAACCAAGACTATTGTGAATACATTAAGAAATGCGTCAAATGCCAACAAAATTCCAATCTAATATACATTCTTAGTTAGGCCTTACAACCGGCTCAGGACCTTTAGCCTTTTTCACAATGGGGGTTCAACCTCATTGGTCTCATCAGCCCGCATTCCTCTCAACACCATCATTTTATCATCAATGCTACTGAATACTTCACTAAATGGGTAGAATCCATTCCACTCACATCAACTAAATCTAATTAGATCGTTAATTTCATCTATTAGCATATCATTTGCCACTTCAAAATCCTTCACAAAATCATCATGGATAACAGAAAATCCTTCAAAAAGAAAAAACTCAAGAAGCTTTGTGACTCATTTAATATGAATCTTAGCTTATCTTCTCTATACTACCCTCAAGCTAATAACCAAGCCGAAGCCACTAACAATACCCTTCACAATATCCTCTCCAACACTATTGATAAATCAGGTTGTAATTGGCATTTCATATCCCCTTCGCTCTTTGGGCTTATCGGACTAGCATCCGCACCTCTACAAGTGCCACTCCTTTCTCTCTCATCTACGGTTCTAAAGTCATTCTTCCTCTAGAAGTCCAAATCCCTTCTTTGCGCATTTCTCTTCATGACTTCATGTTTGATTAGGATTATTGCCAAGAGCGTTTAGCACAACTTGAGTTATTAGATGAACATCACCTTCTCACTCTTAAACATCATCATGTTTATAAATAATGCATCAAACATGCTTACAATAAACATCTCAAGGAACATGAATTTAACATCAATGACCTTGATCTTTAAGAAAAATATAACGTCACTACTCTAGAAAGGAGTCAACATGGAAAGCTTGCTCCTAACTAGATTGGACCTTATCATCCTGAAATCTGTGACTACCCTATCCGAAAAAATTTCGTACTTTTAAAATAATGGGTCGTTTTGTGTTTTTATTGCCTGAAAGTTCTTGTATTGCGTCAAGATATTCCCAAAGAGCCATATTAGCCTTTTTCGCCAAATACCCAGATGCCCAAAATTGTTATATTCTGTCGTCGGGATTTGTCTGCGGGAAATTTGTATTTAATTATTTTGAGCCCCGTATGAGGCTATTTGCGCTCCGTTTTAACTCTGTTATGATCGAATATGTCATTATTCCTATGTACCAGAAGGGTTTTAACTTGGAATAAGTTTTGGGCTTTATTTGTAACTTTTGGCAATTTTTCGTGTTTTTGTGTTGTCCCGTTTCGTTTTCTGTGAAATTTCTCTAGAACAATTCCTTTGCCGGGTAAGCCCGATTTTTGGCCTGGAGCAGCTGGAAAACATATACGCACATTATGCCCGGAGGAAGTCACCATCGGAGGTCTGGATCACTGGGAAAAAGTGAAGTCGTGCACAGAAAAGCCCCTGCGGGGATGGGCGCATTTTTGGAAAACAAAGGATTTAAGCTGCAATGGGAAAAATAGAAGCCGCAGGCAGGTGGGAATTTTATACCTGCCTATCAGGGTACTTTTTTTTATAAAATTCACTTAAGCCAGTGGGAAAAATAGAAGCAGGGTGGGATTTTTTGCCTGCCTTGCAGGGTACTTTTTCCCGTGATATAAAATTCACTTAAGCTGCAGTGGGAAATTAGAAGCAGCAGGCAGGTGGGAATTTATTGCCTGCCTTGCAGGGTAAAACTTTTTCCCATGGTGATATAAAATTCACTTAAGCTGCAGTGGGAAAGTTAGAGGCTGCAGGCAGGCGGGAATTTATTGCCTGCCTTGCAGGGTAAAAATTCCCATGGTGAAATAAAAGAAAAGTGACTTAAGTGAAATCATGGGATTTTATTGCCTGCCTTGCAGGGTAAATAATCCCATTGTCAAAGTCAAATCACTTAAGTGGATCATGGGATTTCCGGGGCTGCCTTGCAGGGTAAAAAATCCCATTGTCAGAAATTCTTAAAAATAGAATTCTATTATGCAAAAAAGTGCGACCCACCTTGGGTGAATAATAATGCATTAAATAAATATTTGTTAATATTTATTCACCCAATTTTGGCACCCAGGCTTGTGGAAAAGTCAACAAAAGCAAAGGGGAATAAATCAATTGGAAATAGAATTCCAAAATTAAATAAATTTAATTTATTTAATGCAGCCCCTTTTGAGAAGGAATTAATACTTTTTAAAGTATTAAATGATTATATTAATTCCTATTTTCAGTGGCTATGGTCAAAGCACACTGTGAAGCTTAAGTGAAGTGAAGTGTGGATGATTAAATTGAATTAATTTAATTTATTGGATGGCTGTCCTTAAACATGCTATTTTTAAAAGAGAAGAGCATGATTTTTAATTAATTAATTGCCTTTAATTGTTAGGGCAATTATTAATTATAGAATTGTGAGGGTTATATAAGCATGGGCAGCCATATGGGTGAATTATTTAATTCACAGGTAAAGAATTGCAGCCAAGAGGAAAAGTGCGCCCCCATTTGAAGAAGGATTTTGCTCAGGCAAGGTGGAAACAAGGCTAAAAGCTTCCAAATTTGGCGCATGCTTTGAAGGAGGTTGATCTTTGTCTGCATAATTGTTTGCACAGGTGTTACAGGAGCTCAGGTGTTGTTGAAAGGATTCATGCTCTCTTTATGTGCAAATTAAACACCATTTTTTGGGGCAGCAGGCTTGAAAAGTGCAGATTTTTACAATTAAAATTCACTATTCATGCTCCGGTGGCCATTTTTGTCTGAATAAATTGCAGGAATTCATTACAGGTGCTTTACAAAGGAAAAGGAGCTTTTATCAATGTCCAATACATTGCATATATCCTCCGAATCTGAAGAATTGTCCAGATCTGCACCAGTTTTGAAGAATTCCAGTCAAATAAGAAGAAAAAGAATTATTCAGACAAAGATAGACAAAGCTATGGCGAAGAAAGATGAAAAAGAAAGCACAACGGAGTCATGCATCACTTCTAAATTTGCAGATATTGGAGACACGGATCTAGGCTCGGAACCTCTTGCTGAATTGATAGACAGATCCAGAGCAGCAGGAAAGACTTCACTCATGCGTGCAGGAGAAACTTCACTCATGCGTGCAGATTAAAAGCAGTGGAATTATTCGAGTTGCAGCTTTTCCATCCATAGCCCAGTTGCCAAAGTTTGTTATGCAGGTGCAGATCCATATCCAGATGCAGATGCAGATGATGCAAATCCATATGCAGATCCAGATCCAGATCTCATAGTTGCAAAAGCTTCCGGCACAAAGGCTTCATCCTCTTGTTTCGAATGCAGCCCGTGAAGAAGTCAGTGCGTGGAAAATTCCTTCCAAGATCTTGTGCATGTGCTCTCATCTTCCAGTTGAAGCCTTCATTGAATTTTCATTCACCCTGAGTGCTTTCCAGAATTTTTAATTGCTCATATGCAATTAAAAATAAGGATGATGAGTTATCTACGGCCAACCTTGCATTGATGCATGTACTGGAGAAGAACTGCAAAAGCTTCAAGGATAAAAGAGAAGACAATGCGAAGGCAAAATTCCAGCTTGCTTCCAATTCCAACTGCTTGCAATTCCAGCTTGTTTCCAGATCCAGCTGCTTTCCAGATCCAGTTTGAATCAGCTGCATGCAGACATGAAAAAGGACAAAGAATCAGCTGCATGCAGACATGAAAAAGGACAAAGTCAGCTTTCCTCTTCCTTCTTCTTTCCTCCGACAAAGTAATTGAGCGATCAATTAAATTATACAGCTTAAGTGATTGGTTTAAAAGCCATTACTTGAAGAAGTCAACTACTTGGAGATAGGTGGCAGACGTGCAAAATAGAAGGTTCTATTTTCAGTTGCAAATCATACATGTCATGCAAAGAGGAATTCCAGGAGGGAGATTGCCAGTTGTTTCTTTCCTCCGACTTCCACATGTGCCAGTTCAACTAAAGCTTCCAACTTGTAATTGCCCCTCTACATTCTATAAGTAGAGGAAGAACCTTCGGGTTAATCATCAAAATTTGTAAGCAGCAATCTTGTGTTCTAGACTTTGTGTTGAACCCCTGAGAGCAACTTGGAGCAAAGGAATACAAAGGAGCAGGTTTCCGGAGAACTTTGTGTCACGGTGTACTGTGTTTCTTGCTTTTAATCTTAGATCTCTTAATAAACTTTGTGTTATTTTAGATCTGGATCTAGAGCTGCCTTTGTTTTATAATTCTGTGTGTTCATATCTATTAAGTTTCTTCTATGTGCATGCAATTAGCTCTGCTATCTACTAATTGGGATGCACATCTTCCCCATTTCTTCTCTGTATTTCCTTTACTTCCTTCTTCTATAAAATTTTCCTTTCTTAAACAGCTGCTTACTTGCTGCAGAACTTCTTAGTTATGGTTCATGAACTAAGTGGTTAAAGTAAAACCCCTGATAGATAATAACACATTTTTATTGACAAATCTGACACGGGAGCCTCACCGGTTAAATGAGGGAGATTTATCTCATGACTGCCTAGGTTTGATGCTATGCAGAAAATCTAGCCAACAGTTTTTGGCGACTCCGCTGGGGAACAACTATCTTTGCAGATCAAAGCTTATCTATTGAAGATCAGAGTGTTTTCCATACAAATCTCAACCTGGCTGAACGTCCATTCACCCGATCCGTGAAGGCGCAAGGAAGGACTGATCATTTCTTCAGACTGCAGGAGCAATTCAATTTCAATCATCCTCCGCAAGTTAGAAGCCGCAGATCTAGTCTTTCACCAGGAAGAAGAGTGCAAACACATCCAAATCCGAATCATCTTCAGCATAATCCGGCAGCTGGAATTATTCATCAAGTCTACTCTTGGAGAGGACGTGCCCCTTTCATCATGCTGAATCGAAACCCACTTGCCCCTGCAGCGCCTGTTCCATGGGGTGCAGCCTTTGGACCTCTGAATCTGACTCCTCCTATGCATGATCTACCTAAAGGGACGAGAAAGAATTTTCCAAAATTCTTTGGAGATGGCAAGCAGAATCCAGATGACCACTTGGCTGCGTTTTTCATATCCTGTGGAGTGCTTGCAGTCGAACATGAAGATGTATCTGTCAGACTCTTCATAGAGACTCTGCATGACTTGGCTGGAGAATGGTTCTACCGGCTAGCTCCTGGCACCATAACCAACTGGGCTACTATGCGGGATGCGTTCCTGAAAAGATTCAAGGCAGCTGAAGATTCCAGCACATTGATAACTCAACTGACTCAGTTGAAGAAGGAGCCACATGAGCACATGCGGGATTTTATTGCAAAATTCCAAAGATTACTGTACAAAATTCCAGCTTCTGCTTCTCTGAATGATGAGAATCAAAAGGTGTTCTTCATCAATGCTTTGCTTCCTGAAGTAAGCTATCAACTGCGAAGAGCACGTCCTGCTGATTTGTTAGCAGCTCAAAACATGGCGGTTGAAATTGAAGATGACCTCATCATGGCTGGAAAGATAAAGAGCAACACTTCTAGAGCTGAAAGTTCATCCTCTGCTACTACTTCCGATTCACTATTGCAAAAGTTAGCAAATGAGATGATGCAGATGAAGAAACAAATGGCTCAAATGGCTCAAGGAAACAATACTGCCCCTACTCAGAATTTCAACAACAACCGGAACCGTATTGCTGGTTCCCAAAGATTAGCAATTGAAGATGCTCCCAGAAACAACGTGGAGATGAATGAAGAAGACCAGGAAGCTGATGCTGATCTGCTCGAGGATGATGATTTTATAGCTCCTGCTGGCGACTCCAACATTAATTACCTGAACTACAAATTTGAACATGACGATGAGAAACTTCATGAAGATGATCATGGTCATGCATATGCAGTACTTACAAGATCACAAACTCGCCAAGCTGAGGCATTAGCTGACGAACAAAGAAGGGGCAGCCCTTTGCCTTCTTCCTTAGCTCCCAGAGATAAGAATGTGAGTTCTTCATTTCAACTACAAAAAGCGGCTCAGGTATCTGAATCTATTTCTTCTTTTGACATTATTGATCATGCCAAGAAAACTAAAGTTCAAATGTCAGAAGCCAAATACCTGAGAGCTTTTCCTGAGCAGTTAAATAGGCTAGTTAAACATGTGCAATCACCAGGACAATCCAGTACATCAAAAGTCCTTTTGCCTAAGCCCAAGGATACTCCTACCCAAAACAACACTGCAGTTGTTAAATCCTCATCATCTTCTGAAAGAGTGGAACCATTCTATGTTTCCCTATTGTTTAATGGTTTCAAGTTAAGCAATTGCATTTTAGATTCAGGTGCTTCTGACAATGTCATTCCAACTAAAGTTGCAGATGCTCTTGGGCTTACCTTGACAAAGACCATAAAAAGGTGCTACTCCATGGAGAGACAAGTCCCTTTAATCGGACAAATCAAAGATGCACAAGCTGTTCTGGCAGCTTTTCCTGACAAAAGATTAAAGATGACAATCTTAGTTACAGATATTCCTGTCTCCTACAGGATGTTGCTGAGTAGAAACTTCTGCAAAGAGCTGGGAGGAGAAGTAAAGATGGATTGGTCCTGTGCTCATATTCCTATCAAAGGGCTTAACCATAAGCTGGAGCCGGAAAAGAAGTCTAGGTACACGGTTACAAAATCTGAGGATCCTAGATCTCAGATTCTTTTTCAGGAATCTGACCGTGGGGTCTATTTCTTGGAAATGGATAAAGATGTTCCAGAGCAAGAACTTCAACCAGAAGCCAGAGCCAGCAAAAGAAGAAGAAAAAGTTTGGACTCTGGAGTTTAAAGGCACATGTTGTTCTTTTGGATCAGGAGCTGGCGCTCTACTAATATCTCCAGATCATGAGGTATTTCCATACTCCCACAAGCTGATGTTCGAGAACACCAATCATACGGCGGAGTATGAAGCATTGCTTCTAGGAATGGAGCAAGCTAAAAAGAAAGGAGTAAAACTCCTCAAAGCCCAAGGAGATGCTGAACTTCTAGTAAAGCAGGTTCGAGGGCAAAGTCAAGTCAAAAGAGATAAGCTGGAGCATTACAGAGATAAAGTGCTTTCCGCCACATTCGATTTTGCAGCCTTCTCTATTGACTTCATTCCAATAAATCAAAACTCCAAGGCAGATTCTTTGGCAGTCACAGCTGTACTATTGAATCCGGATAGACCACCGTCCATATTCAGACAAGGAAACTATAAAGTGGAGATGGTCTACCACCCCAGAGTCCCTGAACAAACATCTGCATGTCTGCATGTTGAAGGGAGTAAATCACCACCACGACAAACAGTCAAAGGAAAAGCTGATCTAGGTTATGATGACAATAGTGGAATAGTCCAACCAAAAGGTAACAAAATCCCCAAGGGTTTAGTTTCCTTAGTGGAGACTTTCAACAAGCATGATCAGTACCTGAAGAAGAACAAAGAATATGGTGATAGTTCTTCCTCAGAAATGCAGCAAATAAATCTGGGAACGGAGCAAGTTGATGCAGACTTACCCACCACGGAGAGAAGAAAGGATGAGCCACCACCAGATGAAGTTGATAAGAACTTACCCAGAGTATTTGACAAGAAGGCCAAAGAAAGGAAGTTCAAGATCGGAGATTGGGTACTCTGGTGGGACAAGAGACGTTAATCGAAGGGCATACACTACAAATTTGATCCACTCTGGAAAGGGCCCTTCGTGATCAAAAGAGCTGCAGGAATGGATACTTTCTTCCTTGCCTACCGGGATGGAATTGAGTTACCATTGCCTTTCAACGGGCAGCATCTGAAGCTGTTCAGGAACTGAAAAAGCAGGTTAAAACCTGTATGTATATAAATAAAACTTTGTTTGTTTTTCCTTGTTTTGTTTTTGTTTTTGTGTTGTGTTTGTTTGCCTGACCCCGTGCCCAAAAGACAAGATACGAAACCAGAGATGCTGGGATCTCATCTTTTCCCTTGTCATTCTGACAGAGAAAAAGATGTCCACAGACGGAGCCAACTGGTGTCACCCAGATTTCATCCTGAAATCTGTGACTACCCTATCCGAATTTTTTTCGTACTTTTAAAATAATGGGTCGTTTTGTGTTTTTATTGCCTGAAAGTTCTTGTATTGCGTCAAGATATTCCCAAAGAGCCATATTAGCCTTTTTCGCCAAATACCCAGATGCCCAAAATTGTTATATTCTGTCGTCGGGATTTGTCTGCGGGAAATTTGTATTTAATTATTTTGAGCCCCGTATGAGGCTATTTGCGCTCCGTTTTAACTCTGTTATGATCGAATATGTCATTATTCCTATGTACCAGAAGGGTTTTAACTTGGAATAAGTTTTGGGCTTTATTTGTAACTTTTGGCAATTTTTCGTGTTTTTGTGTTGTCCCGTTTCGTTTTCTGTGAAATTTCTCTAGAACAATTCCTTTGCCGGGTAAGCCCGATTTTTGGCCTGGAGCAGCTGGAAAACATATACGCACATTATGCCCGGAGGAAGTCACCATCGGAGGTCTGGATCACTGGGAAAAAGTGAAGTCGTGCACAGAAAAGCCCCTGCGGGGATGGGCGCATTTTTGGAAAACAAAGGATTTAAGCTGCAATGGGAAAAATAGAAGCCGCAGGCATGGTGGGAATTTTATACCTGCCTAGCAGGGTACTTTTTCCCGTGTTATAAAATTCACTTAAGCTGCAGTGGGAAAAATAGAAGCAGCAGGCAGGTGGGATTTTATTGCCTGCCTTGCAGGGTACTTTTTCCCGTGATAGAAAATTCACTTAAGCTGCAGTGGGAAAAATAGAAGCAGCAGGCAGGTGGGATTTTATTGCCTGCCTTGCAGGGTACTTTTTCCCGTGATAGAAAATTCACTTAAGCTGCAGTGGGAAAGTTAGAGGCAGGCAGGTGGGAGGCAGTGGGAAAGTTAGAGGCAGGCAGGCGGGAATTTATTGCCTGCCTTGCAGGGTAAAAATTCCCATGGTGAAATAAAAGAAAAGTGACTTAAGTGAAATCATGGGATTTTATTGCCTGCCTTGCAGGGTAAATAATCCCATTGTCAAAGTCAAATCACTTAAGTGGATCATGGGATTTCCGGGGCTGCCTTGCAGGGTAAAAAATCCCATTGTCAGAAATTCTTAAAAATAGAATTCTATTATGCAAAAAAGTGCGACCCACCTTGGGTGAATAATAATGCATTAAATAAATATTTGTTAATATTTATTCACCCAATTTTGGCACCCAGGCTTGTGGAAAAGTCAACAAAAGCAAAGGGGAATAAATCAATTGGAAATAGAATTCCAAAATTAAATAAATTTAATTTATTTAATGCAGCCCCTTTTGAGAAGGAATTAATACTTTTTAAAGTATTAAATGATTATATTAATTCCTATTTTCAGTGGCTATGGTCAAAGCACACTGTGAAGCTTAAGTGAAGTGAAGTGTGGATGATTAAATTGAATTAATTTAATTTATTGGATGGCTGTCCTTAAACATGCTATTTTTAAAAGAGAAGAGCATGATTTTTAATTAATTAATTGCCTTTAATTGTTAGGGCAATTATTAATTATAGAATTGTGAGGGTTATATAAGCATGGGCAGCCATATGGGTGAATTATTTAATTCACAGGTAAAGAATTGCAGCCAAGAGGAAAAGTGCGCCCCCATTTGAAGAAGGATTTTGCTCAGGCAAGGTGGAAACAAGGCTAAAAGCTTCCAAATTTGGCGCATGCTTTGAAGGAGGTTGATCTTTGTCTGCATAATTGTTTGCACAGGTGTTACAGGAGCTCAGGTGTTGTTGAAAGGATTCATGCTCTCTTTATGTGCAAATTAAACACCATTTTTTGGGGCAGCAGGCTTGAAAAGTGCAGATTTTTACAATTAAAATTCACTATTCATGCTCCGGTGGCCATTTTTGTCTGAATATGCAGGAATTCATTACAGGTGCTTTACAAAGGAAAAGGAGCTTTTATCAATGTCCAATACATTGCATATATCCTCCGAATCTGAAAGAATTGTCCAGATCTGCACCAGTTTTGAAGAATTCCATTCAAATAATAAGAAAAAGATTTATCCAGACAAAGATAGACAAAGCTATGGTGAAGAAAGATGAAAAAGAAAGAACAACGGAGTCATCCATCACTTCTAAATTTACAGATATTGGAGACACGGATCTAGGCTCGGAACCTCTTGCTGAATTGATAGACAGATCCAGAGCAGGAAAGACTTCACTCATGCGTGCAGGAGAAACTTCACTCATGCGTGCAGATTAAAAGCAGTGGAATTATTCGAGTTGCAGCTTTTCCATCCATAGCCCAGTTGCCAAAGTTTGTTATGCAGGTGCAGATCCATATCCAGATGCAGATGCAGATTCAGATGCAAATCCATATGGAGATCCAGATCCAGGTCTCATAGTTGCAAAAGCTTCCTGCACAAAGGCTTCATCCTCTTGTTTCAAATGCAGCCCGTGAAAAATTCAGTGCGTGGAAAATTCCTTCCAAGATCTTGTGCATGTGCTCTCATCTTCCAGTTAAAGCCTTCATTGAATTTTCATTCACCCTGAGTGCTTTCTAGAATTTTTAATTACTCATATGCAATTAAAAATAAGGATGATGAGTTATCTACGGCAAACCTTGCACTGATGCATGTACTGGAGAAGAACTGCAAAAGCTTCAAAGGATAAAAGAGAAGACAATGGGAAGGCAAAATTCCAGCTTGCTTCCAATTCCAACTGCTTGCAATTCCAGCTTGTTTCCAGATCCAGCTTGTTTCCAGATCTAGTTTGAATCAGCTGCATCCAGATCCAGTTTGGTGAATCAAAGGAATCAGCTGCATGCAGACATGAAAAAGGACAAAGTCAGCTTTCCTCTTCCTTCTTCTTTCCTCCGACAAAGTAATTGAGCGATCAATTAAATTATACAACTTAAGTGATTGGTTTAAAAGCCATTACTTGAAGAAGTCAACTACTTGGAGATAGGTGGCAGACGTGCAAAATAGAAGGTTCTATTTTCAGTTGCAAATCATACATGTCATGCAAAGAGGAATTCCAGGAGGGAGATTGCCAGTTGTTTCTTTTCCGACTTCCACATGTGCCAGTTCAACTAAAGCTTCCAACTTGTAATTGCCCCTCTACATTCTATAAGTAGAGGAAGAACCTTCGGGTTAAATCGATCAGAATTTGTAAGCAGCAATCTTGTGTTCTAGACTTTGTGCTGAACCCCTGAGAGCAACTTGGAGCAAAGGAATACAAAGGAGTAGGTTTCCGGAGAACTTTATGTCACAGTGTACTGTGTTTCTTGCTTTTAATCTTAGATCTCTTAATAAACTTTGTGTTATTTTAGATCTGGATCTAGAGCTGCCTTTGTTTTATAATTCTGTGTGTTCATATCTATTAAGTTTCTTCTATGTGCATGCAATTAGCTCTGCTATCTACTAATTGGGATGCACATCTTCCCCATTTCTTCTCTGTATTTCCTTTACTTCCTTCTTCTATAATTTTCCTTTCTTAAACAGCTGCTTACTTGCTGCAGAACTTCTTAGTTATGGTTCATGAACTAAGTGGTTAAAGTAAAACCCCTGATAGATAATAACACATTTTTATTGACAAATCTGACACGGGAGCCTCACCGGTTAAATGAGGGAGATTTATCTCATGACTGCCTACAAAATTGAAAAGCATAAAGCAAAACATAGATCACTCCCTCGAAGGATGGCTACCATCTCCTACCATGGTAGTGAAGGCTTCCCGCATTGATCAACCTTCTATATACTCAAAAGCAAAGCATAAATCTCTAAAGCAAGCATCCTAAGAAAGCTTCCCACATCAATTAGCTTTCTCATCCATAACAAACTTCCCACATTGATTAAATTTCTCATCCATAGCAAACTTCCTGCATCAATCAGTTTGTGCCATATTTCTCAGAGCTTGGGCATAGACCTAGACACCCACCATATGGAGAATTTATATTCCTGCGTACAAGTTACATATAATACCCCTTTTGTTGTGTAGATGTTAGGTCTATAAGATCATTTTTAACACTTTCCCTCATGACCACTCAAGTTGCTAATTATCGATGGTTATGCCTTTGGTTACAAGTGCATTTTCCTTGATTAGTTCCTTTTCTTGTTCACCTCTAATCTAGTTGGAAGCATCCTTTCTTCGTACACTCTTTGCTATGATCAAGGTTCATTTATCTCCTTTTGGTCATCATTTATCAATGTCCCATTGTGATACTCTTCCTACTCTAACCATTTCAGTCTTATGTGTATATTTTTAAGTATGACGTCACTCATACATATTATTAATATTTAACATATTTTTTAAATCCACCATGTCATTTATTCCATTATTCCATCTTAGAACTATCTAACCATAAACCATTTAACAATCTATGTCACATCACATTTAAACCTTATTCTAAGTTATATCTCAATCAAATCTCTAAATTCAATCCAAAATCCATTTAATCCACATCTAATATATGTCAGATCCATAATCATCATAATCAAATCCATAATTATCATGTGAATAATTTAAATCTACATCAAACATCTAAAATCAATCATTACATCTAATCCATAATAGTTAAATCTATAATCCAAATATCTACATCTAATCCAAAGTCTATGAACATTGTAAGTACATCTATAATCATCATGTGAACATCTAGATCTATCACTACATCTAAATATAATCCATGACATCATAATCACACATCCACATCTAAAACATCATCAAAACACATGACACATAATAGATCAAAAATCATATATGTGTGTGTGTGTAATCATAAGTCTAAGTACATCAGTACAGCTATCACAGGCAACTAAGGGTCTTGTTTAAATACAGATACATCATCAAAATCTGTAAACTCTACATTAGATACTCTCAAGTCCTACCCTATTGGAGAAAGTGTCTATATAAATCTTTAGGCCTCACCATCTCAATCATGGACCACCTCTCATTGTGTCTGTGAAACACTCGTCGTACTCTTGGATGGCACTGTGTCACCTACTCCCCACTGCTCAGCCAAGTATGTAGCATATCTCTACATTTGTGGTAGCTTCGAAGTCACGATACACTCTTAGTATCGTTCTTCAAATGTTAGTACTCTTTATAAATCCAAGGGCATAATCCCTGGAGGTGACATCTGTCCAGTTCCATGTGATGTAATTAGTCCACCACTTTCTATTTATGTTGCTAAGATAGGTGTGAGGTCTCTAAATCTTGCTCTATATGCCTTGTGATGCCCCCTATATTTATCACATTGTTGCCTGGCTTGGTCCCTCTCTTGGTGTAGGACAAAGACCTCCTATCGTACTACCTCTCGCTCTTGGTGAGAAGTGTCCCTCTCTAAATAGGATAAATCACACTCTATATGTAATCAAGATACCTATGTATCCCCTCTATCATCTCCCTCATCGCCTCTAGGAGCTACCTCCTCCTCTGTTGCATCCTCCTCCTCATCTCCTCCCTCGGCCCCATCTGCTACCATCTGGGCTGCCCATGTCCTAGTCATCCAGCATACAAACCTGAAACCAACTCATACATCATCATCATTGTCCTATGGTGGCTCTACCTCCTCCAATGCATCTGTCATATCGGGACTCGACAGATCTCTCTGTGTCTTATATCGCTAATATTTAATAGGGTCCCCAGGTACAGTCTGAACAACTCTAAACTATCACCGAAATCTATCGAACTAGACAACCTCCATCATCTCAGGCCTCTGTTCCTGTACCCATCTCTTCCATCTCATCCTTGCCAACTCAACATCTACCCTGGGCCATGCGAAATAGTTGTGGTATGACTGCCATCTAACCTTCTCTACATCAAGCTCTACAAGTCTATCTGCATACCAATCTACGTCCCTCTCTCCTTTATCCCCGTGAGCCTAATCGGCTCGCCATCTCAGAAATCCAACCACCACTTCAATGTGATCACTCATCACCCATGGGAGCCATGGTGGCCTAAACATTGCTATATACTCGTATGACCAACAATCAAGAAGGAACCCTACATTCAATCATGTCCTCCTCTCTATATACATGCACAACTCATGATACACTTGTACCAATAACGTTGTGCCAAATGAAAATACTTTCCTATGATCAACAATATCAGCAACCACACTTGTCAGTGTCCACGAGAATCTAACCCCAAATTTTCCCCCCAAAATTTTGGTCAGAACAAGCCTTACACATAAAGAAAACATGAAGGGAAACATTTCAGACCCGAGCTCACATTCTAGGATGACAAACAGGTTACAGGTGGGCTTGGAAATGAAGGGAAATGCCGTAAAAGAAGCCATGAGCAAGAAAGGAAAAATGATAAGGATCCAAAGTTTTTGGGCTCAAAAACAATTCGGGAAAGAGTCTAAAACTGACTAAGTATGAAGAAGCAAGCGGAGGAAGCCACGTGTCCTAACGGTGCTGATTCAAGGGTCAAATAGAGAAAAGGTTTCCAAATGAGTGCCAGATTGACATGTGTCCCAGAGTCTAAAAGTAAGAGGGACAGTTGAAAAATACATAGATAAGCAGAGGATGACAAGTGTTAACTCAACTCCTCCAAAGGCAAACTTTGGGCCCAGGTTTTCAAGCAAGCGTGGTGCCTCCACGTGTTATATCAAGAGGGGCATATCTTTCGACTCAGGGCTCGAAATATCATGAATCTGACACCATTGGAAAGATCTCGGCCTCACCTATGCCATGGAGGTCTGAGACTTTAATTTTGAGGAGGTTAGGTAAAGGAAAATGGAGGAAACATCTTTAGGCCTTCAATGCAGGATCCATCTGTCTCAACAACTAGATCGGATTCGATCTGTTTCCGTCATTTCCTCTTCCTTCAAGGCACCGAACCAAGGATTGATGCAGTAAAGATGGATTTGGGGGCATATTTTATCTGAAGCATTAACAACAGTGGTTGAACTTCAACTTGCTTTTCCCACTTCTCTCTCTCTTTCTTCTCTCCGATCAAATCTATAAATACAAGGGTAAGATTCATTGTAAAGTTGTTGTTCATTCTTCTTCCCTGCCCCCCTCTCTCTTTCTTCTCCAGGGTCGAATGTGGAGTTTAAGCCTCCTCCCTTGGCTTTGTAATGGCATTTTCTTGCCTCTTACCCGTTAATGGTGTACTGTGTGAACTCCTGGAGCAATAAAATTTGTTTCGTGATGTGTTTTGTCCATCCTTTGCTCATTTTGTTGTCTCTTCTCGCCTCTCACCATTGCAGGGTATACTTGTGCATATCTCTGATGTCCATTGCAAGTTTTGGGAGCTGTGTTTAAGGGGTTTGAAATGGTGTTCTGTGTGAACTTTATCCTTGGTCTGTGATGCATCTGTCCATCCTCTCCATTGCTCACCTCTCTCCATTTCAGGCAGTTGGGTTTGTGATCAGCAGTTCCCTTTTCTTGGTGCTATCACCTCTGTAGTGTAGGATTTCTTTATTTTCATGCTCTCTCTCTCTCCTTGGTCCCTTGGAATTGTTAGATTAGGAGTAGATAGTCACATTTCCTTCCTTAGAAGTAGTTTAGTGCTAGGATTAGGAAGAGGAACCAGCCTTCTCTGGAGGATCATTCCCATTTGCAAGTCCCACAGCTTGGGGAATGGTCCAATGTTATGCAAATCACACCAAATGACCCTGCCTTAGAAAAGTAGATCCATAACTCATTTGGGGGTGTTGTGATTTCACACTAACAGTTTTGGCATGCCTAGTGGGACAGGTCTGAAGCACCTTACCACTTCACTTCATCAGGTTCGATGTGCTCTTGGTGAAGATTTCAGCCTTTGGAGGCACTTTCAAGCACATCTGGTGACTCCATCTAGTCAAAAACCCATTCTCTGAGTTGCAGACCTTTTCCATCCATTTCCACTCATTTCATCCATTTTCTTCTTCCATCTCTTTCATTTTCTCCCATTCCATGAAGTTGTGCAATCATGACTTCATTCCCTTCATGGAACTCACACTTACAGCAGCAATACAATCCACCTCCAATGTATTTCCCAACTCCTCCAGATCAACATTATAATCAGATCCAGGACCATTATGCTTACCCATATGAGCAGTGTCAAAACCAGTTTGACTATGAAGCTTATCAAGGACAAGGGGACACATATGATGGTGATAGTTATGCAGAGGATGCTGGTCTACTAGAGAAGATTCAAAAAATGGAGGCTGGCATGGTTCAATTTAGGGCAACAACTCAAATGATGGCTTTCAGAATTGGTTGCAGGGCACCTTGTCCATGGGAAGGCCCTTTTCCAAGACACTACAACCCTCAGGAGAAGCTGGACTTCATGATTGGAATGCTGCCCCAACTTGCACAGTGGATTGAGGACATTGGGGCTTATGAGCAAAGTGTGGGACAACCTTGTCAATGGGTAAGTCAATCACCAGCTCCCTGCCTTTCATTTTCTCTCCCTCAATCTTTATCATTTCGACAGAGGCAAGAGTCAAGCTTCCCATTGCTGCCCCAAGTGTTAATTCATTTCTCCATCCCCTAGTCTTCCATCCCACCTCAGTTTCTCTGCCCTTTTCCCTTCCAAATCCAATTCCCCTCTACAAGAGCCAAAAGAAATGCCTTCCCCTCTGCCACAAACAAGGAAACAACTAGTGGAGACCCCACCCACCACTCCTCTTGCCTTCCCAAGTCCATGTTGGGAAGAGACTCCAAAAACCAGCCAAGGAGAACATCAAACAGAGGAACCCAACAGAGAAGAAATGATAGAAAATCTGAAGAGTTGGGCTGCTAAATTTGAGTTTTCAAAGGTTCCCTTGTTGGTTAAGCCTATGGAGGAGGCTGAGGTCAAGCCGCAAGTGGTGGAAGCTCCAGCTACAACACAAGCAGGGGAAGAAGGAGCTACTCCTAATCCAAAAGAAGAGGAGTACATTCCAGCTGTGGAGGAGGACCATACAGTTTTAGAGGCTCCAAGTGTGGAGCAGGCCACAGAAGAACCTTCAGTTCTTCCTCCCACTTCATCCCCTTCAAGATCTGATGTTGAGGAAGAGTTTGAGCTTTCAAACTTCATGTTTGAGGATGAAGGGAACCATGGTGAGTCAATTGTAGATCAGGAGGACACCATGAAGGAGGTTGAGCACCTGCAGCAGGACAACAAGGAGGCAGATTACCTGTCTGACTTGGAGGATTGCCTTGATGGAGGGGAACCCATGGAGATCACATCATTTTTTCCTCCATCTCTCACATCCCAAGCACATGAGCCTGCTGCCATGGAGGAGAACATTCAGGAACAACAACCTGCACTTCATAACAGCCCTCTGGAACCAAGATTGGAAGACATGACTCTCCCATGTTCTTCACAGGAGAAGGAAGAGAAAAAGTAGGAAGATGTCGTCATCCCTCTCACACCATCCATCCAAGAAGGTCCACAAGAAGACTCCATTTTTGGAGTTGAATTTCAGAGAAATGGGCACATCCAAAGGATCAGACTGTGCCCAATCAGGTACTTGGCTTCATTGGAGCCAAAGGAGAAACCAAAACCAGTCATGCCTACTTCAGGGCATGAGGATGAGCATCAAAGTACCAAGGGTCATCATCAACACCTCCAGAAGTCTGATGCAAGTCATCTTAAGGAGGAATTTTCCATTAATGCTGGTACCTTGATGATTTAGGTGGAGGACCGCTTATTGTTAGTTTTTCACTCATCCAACCAGCCATGTTCAGTGCCAAATCAGTTGCATGGCTGCCATTTTTGAGGAAGGGAAGCTATTTCTCCCTGCCAGTTGCAGGCTTTGTTTGAGCTCCCTTTGCTCTTGGTTAGAGTAGTGTAGGTAGGTTTGTTTTCAGTAGAAGAAGTGCTTTTGCACACTCTGCATGTTCCATTTGGAGCATGTATGATTTTCAGTTTGTACATAGTTTTTGGTGCTATTGCTCTTGCACAGTGCATTCAGTTGGCTTTTGGTGAAGTCCAACTTCAAGTTTCAGTGGGTTTCCAAGAGGCTCAGAGGTCAGAATTTTAGAGTTCAGATCAGAATCATGTTTATAAGGCTAGACTCCATGCCCAATGGATGCTTCAAGGCCACTGGTCTCTTCATCTAGCAGGCAGATGTCCCCGTGAGTCGCCAAATTGTTATCCCAAATTTCCCCCCAGAAAGTTTGGTCAGAACAAGCCTTACACATAAAGAAAACATGAAGGGAAACATTTCAGACTCGCGAGCTCACATTCCAGGATGAAAAATAGGTTACAGGTGGGCTCAGAAATGAAGGGGTAGTGCCGCAAGAGAAGCCAAGAGAAAGAAAGGAAAAACGACAAGGATTCAAAGTTTTCGGGCTCGAAAATAGTTTGGGAAAGAGTCTAAAATTGACTAAGTATGAAGAAGCAAGCAGAGGAAGCCACGTGTCCTAACAACACTAATTCAAGGGTCAAATAGAGAAAAGGTTTCCAAACGAGCACCAGATTGATGCGTGTCCCAGAGTCTAAAAGTAAAGGGGTTGAAAATTCCAAAGATAAGCGGAGGACGACAAGTGTCAACTGGCTGCTCCTCCAAATCAAAACTTTGGGACCCAGGTTTTCAAGCAATTGCGGTGCCCCCTCCTCCACGTGTTATATCAAGAGGGGCATATCTTTCGACTCAGGGCTCGAAATATCACAAATCTGACACCATTGGAAAGATCTCGGCCTCACCTATGCCATGGAGGTCTGAGACTTTAATTTTGAGGAGGTTAGGTAAAGGAAAATGGAGGAAACATCTTTGGGCCTTCAATGCAGGATCCATCTGTCTCAACAACCAGATTGGATTCAATCTGTTTCCATCGTTTCCTCTTCCTTCAAGGCACCGAACCAAGGATTGATGCAGTAAAGATGGATTTGGGGGCAGATTTTATCAGAAGCATTAACAGCAGTGGTTGAACTTCAACCTGATTTTCCTGCTTCTCTCTCTCTTTCTTCTCTCTGATCAAATCTATAAATACAGGGGCAGGATTCATTGTAAAGTTGTTGTTCATTCTTCTTCCCTGCCCCCCTCTCTCTTTCTTCTCCAGGGTCGAATGTGGAGTTTAAGCCTCCTCCCTTGGCTTTGTAATGGCATTTTCTTGCCTCTTTCCCATTAATGGTGTACTGTGTGAACTCCTGGAGCAATAAAATTTGTTTCGTGATGTGTTTTGTCCATCCTTTGCTCATTTTGTTGTCTCTTCTTGCCTCTCACCATTACAGGGTATACTGTGCATATCTCTGATGTCCATTGCAGGTTTTGGGAGTTGTGTTTAAGGGGTTTGAAATGGTGTTCTGTGTGAACTTTATCCTTGGTCTGTGATGCATCTGTCCATCCTCTCCATTGCTCACCTCTCTCCATTTCAGGCAGTTGGGTTTGTGATCAGCAGTTCCCTTTTCTCAGTGCTATCACCTCTGTAGTGTAGGATTTCTTTATTTTCATGCTCTCTCTCTCTCCTTGGTCCCTTGGAATTGTTAGATTAGGAGTAGATAGTCACATTTCCTTCCTTAGAAGTAGTTTAGTGCTAGGATTAGGAAGAGGAACCAGCCTTCTCTGGAGGATCATTCCCATTTGCAAGTCCCACAGCTTGGGGAATGGTCCAATGTTATGCAAATCACACCAAATGACCCTACCTTAGAAAATCAGATCCATAACTCATTTTTCCATTGATCCAAGGTATGTTGTGGCCTTCTTGTAATCGCTTTGTCGATTTACTCTTAAACCAGACTGAAGGTTGATATAAATGTGCAACACCTGATTTTAGGTATGAATAGCTGGCACGTAGATGCCAATAGAAAAGGTTCGATTCCCGAACCATGCACTGTTGAAACATGAAACCTCGTAAGGCGATAAATGCCTGGATGCGGGTGGCTCAAGCATGTTTAACGTGGGACGAAACGTCCTGCATAACACTGAATTTTTGATGACAGTCGGAAGGACTTGTTTGGAAGTTGATTAATTAGGTGTTAGGGGGAATTAGATCCTAATCTACTCCTAAGTTCTACCTTACATCCTAAACTACTATCCTAAGTGGATTTTTAAATTCTAAATGGTGAAAATAGACCTAAGTTCTATTAACCTAAGAACTAGGCGGTGACCTAGGTTTGAACACTATTGTTAATCCTAAACTAATCCTAACCTAAGGAAGGGGACGCACAGACCCATGGGAAAGGATAAGGATGGAAGGAAATTTAATGGCATTGAATGAAGGTCCTTACGTGGACAACGCCAGTTTGGCGGGAACAGGGAAAAGCTAGAGGTATCTAGTTAGTTATGGAACTAAACTCTGTTTGCATGCAAAAATTTGAATTTGGAAGTTCGCCAACCCAAGTCGGCGGTGGCGTGAGGAAATAGAAAAAGGTAGAGCCTTTAATGCATTCAATTTTCTTGGTCATCGTGACCAGCCCGCCTTGGAAAGAGTATGGAGGAATTTTTTTGGTTGTTTATTGTGTTGTTCAGATTTTTGGGAAGTTGCTCTGCATTTGGTTTTTCTTGGTTCAGTCGAACCAGTTGTGATTGGTTGCTATCTCTGTTTCTTGGGAAATTGAAGGCTATTTTTGAGCCTGTAGCAGAAGGTGATTGTTGGGAAACTTGTCGCTGTCGCCGGGGAAGGAAATACCTTCAGTAGACGTGGTTTTATTCGAGCATTCGAGGAAGAATACCAGGCATGTTAAGCCCTTCTCTTTAAAACTCTTGCTTTTCTTAAACGTCTCATTAAAACAACCCTGCTCTTCTGATGAAGGGGGTTTTGGGTTTATTTGATT
>JAHRHJ020000968.1:0-39205 GCA_019776745.2 Taxus chinensis
CGTTAAGGAAGAGAATAGCCACAAAACGATGTGTCTATTACTTCCAAATATGCACAATTGATTACAATGACATCTAAAAGTTAATATCCATATACACAAACCATATCTAGAAGTCTACGACTCAAAATGTAGAGATATGGAATCCTTAGAAAATTCTAGAATATCCAAAGTGTCCAACCCTTTATAATGAGCCAGGATCTCATATTTATAGATGAATCGACAAGAAAAAAGAGGGAAAGGAGGGAAAATCCTATTTGAAAACTCAACCACCAGTAACGAATTCCTGCAAATCCACCTGCAATCTATGAAATGTGCATCTCATATCAAATAAATTTTGTATGGTGTGTAGGAGAAGGAAGGATGAAAGCTCCATATCAAATAAGGTGGTTAGAGAAATCATATATACTCATTAATGGTATGATAGAAATTTTCATCTTCTTACCTACAAAATCTTGCTAGAATTTGAATTTGAATGACCTAGAATGTATCCCACGTCAGAAAATTTTTAATGCGACCTAGCATGTGAGGATCCAATCACTAGAGAAGAAGTTATGGTTTTCAGAAGATCCGTAGTGTAAACTAGACAGTCAAGAAATGTGAAACACAATGATTGATTTAATGGACCGACCAACTATGCAACCACTTTATCATTTTCTACCACGTGTTAAGAAATGATTTGTCTTTAGGATTCAACATCTTTTTGGCATGATTTGATTGGTTATGTGTATAATAAATAATGTTTGATAGATAAAAAATTTCTCAGAAGGGCGTACAAGAAGACACAAAGGCACATGCATGGAAGAGTGAGGTGCAGAAGGAAAATAGAGGAAGGGAGTGCATAAAATTTATGCTCATGGGCTGAATGGAAGAAATACCTGAGGAATAAATGGATGGTCAAGGTGCAATTATTAAAAAGTAATATGCGATGGTAAGGAAGAAGAGTGCATGAGGAAACCAAGGACTTGTCTTATTTTAAGAAGCATGACAAAGGCATGTGTGAAGGATGCATGCAATGTTGGGAAGAAGGAGAATATGTAGAGGGTGCATGAGAGGGGGAAATGGAACAAAGAGGAAAAGCAAAATAAAAGGTGAAGGAAAGAAGGAGAAAATAAGGGCATATGAGGAATCTACAATCAAGGGAATGTGCCAAAGCAGAAAATAAAGTGCTCGCAAGATGCAATATAGAACAAAAAACTTGAAATGTGAATATAAGTTACCCAAATAATTAGAGGTCTTATTTGGATAATAGTTTTGATGAATTTTGGGGCCATATTCCTACTATATGAAGGAGATTAGTAGCCTGGAGTATTTATTGGGCGTGGAGTCTATTATATGATTAGGAAATTTTGATCGGTGACCTTGAATAACTACCCCTTGAAGTCACTTGAGGAAACCTTTCTGAACTCTTGAATACTACTGGAAGATGACTGCAATCTTGAAAGTAATAAATGAACATTCTTAAGAAGCGCATGAGAAGAAATAACTATGTACAAACAAGATAATGTGTGCACAACTCACTTGGATAAATTGAAACTAATCTAATATATAAAACATGATGTAGAAAAATTAATAGAATGGATTGAGATAGATCCCATCGATTGGGATTAATAGCGTGCCTCCATCAAGCCAAGTTAACTCGAAAGAGTTATCCTCTTTGCAAGAACTTATGATGTATGGGCCACTCAAAAGTGCATCAAAGTTTTAATGAAACCTTGGTTTAGCTCTGTTATCATCCCATTTTAAGACCAAGTCACCAACTTTGAAATCTTGAAGCCAAACCTTTCTGTCAAACCATTTCTTTGTAGGTTGTTGATGTTGTTATAGCTTAATCATGATAGAATTCCTTGATTATTCAGGTTTAACTAGATCTTTCATTCTTATTTATCTATGGTTTGTGCCCTCAAATTATAAATATTGGGCAATCTCTAATGAAGGAAACTCAAGAGATAAGGGGAGTCTAGATTCTTTACCATAGAAAAATTTGTAGGTTGAAGTACCTATTTCCTTCTTCACCATAATTTTGTCTACCTAGAGTCTACGCGAGACTTTTGTATGCCACTGCTTATGGTAGATATTCATTGTTTACTTCATCTGTTTCACTGATAAGTTACATATTTAAGAGAAAAACATATAAGGTAAGGTTGAGGATGAATACCTATGAATGAAGGTGGAAGGTAGAGTGCACATGTTCTGATTTCTCGATGCAGTGCTAATTGTAAGAAATTCATTTTTGCTAGGAGGAACTACCTGTAAATACAAAACAATACCACAAGAAGAATATTAAACAATATATGTCAATCGACTGTCTGGTGTATGATATATCCTAGAAGTGAGATACTCCCTAGATGGTTGTCAATCCATTTTTAAAAACAAATTAATGCAAGAAATAATGTAAACCAATAATGTCCTACTATAGTTGATATGATTTAGGTGTCTCATTCAAGTATGATAAGAAAATATAATCTAACAGGCTATATTATTATCAGATTTGGAAGTCAGGAAGGTAAAGAAGATGGCTGGGACAGGTTAGGGTCAAGTTCTAGGTGGTTTGGGTTATTTTGGTCAATGTTATGAGGTTATTGTTACATGAATATTTATCAGATACAAATATCGAGGTCGATGTGGTATGACTGATTAAAGTTGAGAGGAAACTGACGATGGTTTACATTGACCAAAGTCATTAGGGTTGGGCTGATAGAGACTCAATAAGGTTTGATTTTGGTTATTCTATGTGATTGCACAGAGAATAGGAAGAGAATAGTGAGGTTGATAACAATGTTGGGAATACTCAAAAATGTCTGGAGTTGGGTTTGGAGGGATGAGAGGTTATAGATGGCTAGGTAGAGGGATTGGAAGGAAGGTGAGAGGTGATGAGATGCAAAAAAGAGTAGGAATCCCAAACAGAGATAAAGAAAATAATCTAAGTATGGAAAGATACAAATATAAATGTACTTATTTGTACTTGTAGACCTAGTTGTTAGATGGAGGTGATGGTTGATCCATTGAACTAGTGGTCAGTGCCCCAACTATGCTTCCCAGAACATTACCCTGAATTCTTTCCCTTCAGATCAATGCTTGGTGTTGGTTTAAGATGTCTGCATGTGCAAGAGGGCTCTAGTGTGTGCTTGCATGCAGATCTCTCTTTTCCAAAACACGTAATTCTTCCAACATCTTGAACAAGGTTACCAAATAGAATATATGGTAACCAACGATGGTTTAGGGTGACTGGTTTCGGTTGAGGTGGGATATCCTAGGTTTTCAAAATAGCAGATCTTGTCTGTCTTTTGGCTAGTTCTACCCATTGTTACAGATCCCAAAATGGCATTTTCCACATAAGTAAGTGTGCATATAGTTAGAGGAAGAATAGGTATTTAGTTTCAGGGTTAGACTAAGTCTTAGTTAGTTATGGTAAGTGGAGATCAATTCCTAGTTAAAAGGAAACATGCTAAGAATAGGTCTATGATGAGGTGTCTAGGTAATGTGGTGGGGTGAGGTGTCTAGGTGAGGTGGAAATCAATTTAATTAAGGTATTTATTAATCAATATTGGGAGAATGAGCATTAATTTAATTGTAAGTAATTAAATTAATATATATGTAGGGTGAAGGGGGAGTGTGACCTAAACTTGGTGTCTACATTTTGCCCCTTTTGTCGCATATCTTGTATTGGTAACTGATGCTGAAAAAAATAGAAAGTGATTGCCCCATGTGTGGGTGAAGGTGATGCCCCTCAAACTAGGAATTGATGAGGTGTAATATGGAATCAGTGAGTGGTTTGATAAATGTGTAGTTAGTGTTGTTTTAAATCAGCAACACCTCTGGATGTTGATCAGGCTTCTAGTTTGATACTTTAGACATCCAGTGTGATTGCACAACATTGAATCCTCTCCCTAAGTGTGGGACTTGAAAATGGGAAAGGAATCTCTAGTTTAGAGGCTGGTTCCTCAAATCCTCTCATCAGTTATATCACTTGCATAGCTGCAGAGGTTTAAATTCCTAATTCTACTCTAAATTCCAAAGGGATAGAGATAGAGAATGCAAAAAAGCTAAAACTAATGCTAATAGGTGATGCACCAAAGGAGTGGTGAGCATTTTTTACTTCTGCAGATTGACAAAAATCATGAAAATGCAAAAAAACACCATGCACAAACTAATGACATGTAATGAAGGATTAGAATGAATCAAACAACACAAGCAAAGGATTAAATCTCATTCACAGAGCCTGTATTGTCATTTTCAATATCAGAATACATGCATTACAACACCTCAGAGGAAAAAATAGGTTGTAGTCTTGAAAAGGTCTGATATTCCACAAAATCACTTCCCAAGTGATAGAGGGAGCCTGCAATACACAAAAAAATGTTCAACCTTTGAAAAAATTAGCCAAATCTGGCTTTTACAGTGTAAGGGATGAGCCCAGGAGAGAGAAACATGGGAAAACATGGAAAGGGTTCAACCGTTGACCAAAATGCAATCAAAATAGCATGGGCATCCTTACAGACCCATCCCCTAACATTTTTAGCCATGCTGGGAGAGAATGCGAGCCATTCTTCATTAAAAACGGTGGTCGAAATGTCATTTCTGTCCATGACCACATGCCAGAGGCATTTTTTGATTTTCTCTCTCTAAACTCCATAAAAATGCAAAATGGACCCCAAAATTTTGTAGAGAATTTTACCTTCTTTTCATTGATATAAAGAACACAAAAAAATGAGCTCTGGATCGAAAGTTATGGCCATTTAAAAATTTAGGGCAAAACAGGGCCAAATCAGGTTGGCGGGCAAAAATTTTGAATTTTTTACCTTTTGGTCATTTGGAAAATTTTCCAAAATTTCCCCACACTTCGCCTTTCCAGGTGCCACATGGCATGTTTTTATTGGGCGCAGGCCCATCCGGCTCCATTTTCCTTTATTTTCGCCTTTGGAAAATTTTCCAAAAAATCCTTGCCGGGCCTGTGAGTTGAGGACACGTGGCATGCACTGATTAGGCGCGGGCCTGTCCTTCCTAAATTTTTCTGCGGGCCATTTGAAAATTTTCAACCTGGACACATGACATCACCCCATTAGATGCGGGTTTTCCCCTTAAGATTTTACTCGTGGGCTTTTCCCTTTGAATTTTACTTTGTTTTCTCTTTGGGAAAATTTCCCAAATTCTCCCCGCCCTCCACCTGTCCAAGACACGTGGCGGCATATCATTGGTTGTGGGCCCTCCGCAAGCATTTTCAATTTTGCATAAACACTTTGGGAAAAATTCCCAATTTCCCCCAGCACTCCGCAGCTCTGACCCCCGTGGACATGTGGCGAAACATGATTGGTTGGTGGGCGCAGCAGGCCGAAACTCCTCCTTTGAAATTTGGCGAAGCACTTTTACCAAAAATCCAACTTCTCCTCTACCTTCTGAAACTCCCATGTCATGGGACACATGGCACATTTTTATTGGCCCTAGGCCTTTCTTCCAAAATTTTCCATGCACCAACACTTAGTCAAATTCTCCAAATTTCTTCCCTAGACATGTGGCAGGATCCGATTCACTGGCGGGCCCGCAGGGAAAAAATTTCCTTTTGAGAACCTTGCCAAACACTTGGTAAAAAAAATACAAGTTTTCCTCCGACCTCCACCACTCCTTGGACACGTGGTAGCATCTTATTGGCTGTGGGCTTTTTAGGGGAAAATTTCCCACAAAAACTTCGCCAAGCCATAACTTGAAAAATACAAGGAGTTAGGAGGAAAAATTTACCTTTCTGGAAAGCTGAGAAAGAGCTCTATCCAATGGAGCCATTTCAAGAAAGTTTTGAGTGCCTAAAAAGCAAAATATTATGTCTAAGGCAGAAGAGAGGGAAGAATGAGAGGAGTTAGCCACAAAAATGAGTAGGGGCACATTTTGGATAACAATTTTGGTGACTCAGAGGGGTCATCTGCTTGCTGGATGATGTTACCAGTTGCCTGAAGCAATCCATTGGGCATGGAGTCATCTAATTCTCTGTCTGGTGCCCCAAATGACTAAAACACTGCAAGGGGGATGATGGAATATCACATGATGGAGCAAGGTCTGCAAACACATTCCTAGGGATAGCAAGCTTGTGCCAAAGAACTTAGGGAAAGAAAACTAACCTACAACAAAACAATGTGCACAAGAAATTGGAGGAATGAAAACCTAAGCTAATATTTACAAGGTGGAGAATTTCCCTTTAGTAGTAATGATTTAGATGGATACCATTTACTGGAATATGTAGTTCTTCGCCATCCAATGAAAACAATTGGAAGGCATTTCTATCCTTACACTTTGTGACCATGTATGGGCCACTCCAAATGGCATCAAATTTTGAATGCCTTCCCGGTATTACTCTTTATGCATCCCATTTTAACACTAGATCTCCAACTTAGAAGGATCTATTCTTGGCCTTTCTATCAAAGGTATTCTTTATCAAAGCTTGATCCTTCTCCATTGCTTAGGATGCCTAATTTCTGACCTCTTAGAGCTCCATCAACTCTACATATCTAACCTCCATAGGTTCAAACTCCAACAACTCCAATTGTTTCATGAGTTCCAATGTTGGCAACTCAAGTGACATGGGCAAAATTTTCTCTCTTCCATAAACAAGCTTGAATGGAGAGTTGCCTGTAGATCTCTTGGGAGTTATCTTATCAGCCCATAAGGCTGATTTCAACTTAGTATGCCTAGACCTCTGATTTTCATCAAGAGTCCTCCTAATGATCCTCAGCAAGTTCTTGTTTGTAGATTCATCCTGGCCATTACCCTGAGGGTAATAGTTTGATGAACTACTTAGGTGGATCCCATTTTTGGCATCCCATTCAGTCACCTTGGACCCAATGAATGCCAATGCATTATCTGATAGTATTGTAGCAGGTATGCCGAATTTGGTTGCTATTCCCTCATAGAAGTCTAGGATGCTAGATTCATTTGCTTCCTTGAGTGCTACTGCTTCAGTCCATTTGGTGAAGTAATCTGTGGCTGTTAGAATCCACTTGTGTCCTTGGGAAATGACTCATTATTTTCCCACTTAACCAAAACATTCAAATCATCATGATTACCTTGTTCTTCACTTATTTGCTTCACTTTCTGAGCCCTTATTAGGATTCCTTGTTCTTCCCTTATCTCTTTGACTCTCCAAACTTGTTTTCTTGTCTCTTTATGCTGATATACACCTATAATTTTAGTCTTCCTTCTTGTCTCATATATTGGTTTGTTCTTAAAAATGTTTCTCTCATTCTTCATTTATTTATCTTCATCATTGGATGATTGTTATATAATAAAATCTGACCTTGACTTTTCATTTTACTCTTGTTTCCTATTGTATACCACAACCTCATTATCCTGTTTCTTACAGTTTATCCCTTGTTCACAAAAAACTGATTTTTTTGAGCCATTTAGGCATGGCATATCCATGTTGAAACTCAATTTTTTAAGAACTAACCTCTTCTTTCATTGTGTTATATTTCATCTCAAATATTTCACTAACATATGCATGAAGGAGATCATAATTCTCATCTTTCCATACTTGATTATATTCCATCTCTGTGACCATGTCCTTTTCCTTTTCCTTTTTTCCATCCGTATTCTTTGTCTTATCTCTCTTGTATGCTTTCTAAAGCATCATATAAATTTGCATTTTCATCTTCTTATTCATTAGCATGTTGGAGGATATCATTTTTATTCTCATAAACTTTATAACATGCTCTTTTTTCCATCATATACACTTGACTCAAAAGAGTCACTTAATTTCAAGGTCTTCTTCTTGATCTTATTTATAAAAGTATTCATACCTGTATATACACATGAAAACACAAGAGTGGACCATAAAATAGAGACCAAAATGTCTCAATGAGTGCCTCTTTCTTGGGCACTATCCTCCTTATCCTCCATTCTTCAGTAAGTGCTTCCTTTTGTGCCTTTCTTATCCATAATTATTCTTATTTCACCATGTTCTCCACTATGAGAACTCTCTTCTCTTCCCCATGTTGCTCACATGGAAAATATCTTTCTCTTATGCCTCTACAGGCTCTCAATTATTTGCTTCCTTAAATTGTTTTATCATGTTTCACAAGTGACTTGATTAGCCACTTCACTCTCCTTTTCAAACTCCATCCACCTAGCTCACTTCTTACTTGACTTCTTATCTAATTGCTTACCTGTAACCACATCCTCTACAAATATTTCAACCTCTACAAATCACTTCTCAAATCTGAAATATCCTTCTCCATTTCTGATCCTTGTTTCACACTCTTTGTCTTTAGGGTTTTGGCCTTTCTTTGTAACTAACCTGTAAAACCAAGCAATTTATTCTTCGCAAAAAACCTTGTCAGTTCCTTAATCTATTTCTTATTCCTACTCGGATACAAAATGATACATGGAGAAAGGGATCACAAATCAATTTCTCATTCTTAGGATCAAGAGTAACCATTCAGTGACAATCCAACAACTAGTTTCTTAAGAGGCCAAAACCTGCTCCAATGCCAAGATTGTACTAAAACAATGTTCTCAGAGTTTGAATCATTTTAAACATGCTTAGGTATTCTAATTCATCATGACCATGCATATTGCAAAGTTTCAAACCTTCATTTTTCCTCCACTTTCCTCTTTGTCTTCTACCTAGGCTGGTAGCCCTACTAATTAGAACTTTTCTTTGAAATTGACCAAATATGAAGACTAATGTATTGACTGATAAAGTTTTCAAATACCCGTTAAAGGCCCTTTAGGTGACTTCAAAGTTTCAAGGCTCAGTCGTTTACCCATTTCCTTGTGTTCTCTTTTCACCATTTTTGCCTAAACTAGCAATTAGCCCTCTAGAATGACAAATCAACCAGTACATGACAATTAGTAATTCAATAAAACAAAGTCACATACCTTTTCTACTACCCATTTGGCCATATTTTATTACAAAAAGTTTCATTTATCAACTCTTATCCCATTTTTTCCAGCTCACTCATTTTCTATTCTTGCCTAGCTAATTAGGCTTGTCTAGGGTTTAAGTAGCTATTTAGGGTTTAATTGCTTTTCATTTCTTCTAATCACTGTGAACATTTTTTTCTAGTCTAACACACTTCACTCATGACTCTCATCTTCATCCAATCACTTACCAACTTCATCCAATACACTTAGCTAGTTTTTGCTCCTTAGTGAGCACACTAGTTCTTGTTGCACTCTTATTCCTTCTATACTCTGATTTTCACTCCTATCTGACCTTGCCTTGCTGGTTACTCATCAAGAACTCATTATTGTCTCATTTCTCTCTAACTTAATTTATCTTCTCTACCTCACCTTAGCTTTAATTGTCGCTTAAATTTACTAACATGACTTCATAATCTCCAAATCTTGCATGAGGTGTCTTCAACTCATTCTTACACTATGAATCACTGCTCCTAACCTTCTGTAGGTCTTCCATCATATTCTATAATCCACTAAACCATCTTCATCCACTTCTCCTACCCTACTCCTCTTTAACTTTGACTTTCCCTTGTTTACTACTCTTCACTGTCCTTCCTAGCCTAGAAACAGGGTAGAAAAGACTGTCAGACATTAAAGTGTCTGTATAAGCACTTGTAAGTTCCAAACTTTGAAATTAGTTAGAATACCCTTCAAACCTCTTCTTCCACCAATTTTTAGCCAATTCCCTATTGTTCATCTTCAAGATATGGTCAAATTTTAAGTAAACCCTAGGTTAGGGCTTTGCCAAACCAGAATAAGGAAGAATAATGCCTAACTTGAAAATTTAATCTCTTCCAGACCTCTAAGCTCATCCTTCAGGATTGTATCCATATTAACCATATTTCTTGTTTAGATTACACTCTCTTCAAATGGATTAGAAGTTACTCTAACATGAAGCTTAGGATTTACTTTCACTCAGAATATTGTATTAACATCATTTTTAACCCTTTCAAACTGAAGCCTCAAGAACCCTAGGCAAGATTAAGCGAATCTATCTCAGTATTCTAACCAATTCTTCTTTTATAAAGCCTAGGTCTTAGAACTCTCCAACCAATTTAGATACTAGCATGCAATTTCTAGTGCTATTCATTCCTCATACACAATTTCCCTTTGCATCAAAACAAGATTTACAGTATGCAAGAGCATCGTGGGTTTTCAATGCATTCAAATCATAACTACTCCTCACTATCCATTCTTGTACTTCTCCACCTATCACAATATCCACAACGGTAAAGATTCAAATATCTTAACTAAAGAGTAATATTCTAACTCTTTTACCTGTCATGCACACTCAAGAACTGGAAAACTATCCTCTTCAATACTTTAATGCTATCGTTAGTCTTTAGATTCTCTAACAACATGCAACCATCACTGAATATCCATTATCCTACAATACCAAGGTGAATAAGAAGTATTGAATGATTTCAAAACATTGTTTAGCTTATACAAACCCTCAACAAGTACTAATACTATGTACATCAAAGATGATGACTGTGTTTAATACCTTAATCTGCTCAAAACTATTCTTTCAAGAAACCATATTCCATAGGAACCCTCATAACACCTCTCTTTTACCTTGACATAAAGAATGATTGAGATTCTAAGCATGAATGTTGTCAAAATAACCTTTATGCTGAATTAAAACCCTAGTCATGTAACATGGCCTAGGAGCACTAAATTATCTTTAGTATTCAATCCTCATCTTATCACCTATGTCAAAGTGCATATATCACCTATAAGGCCCAATAAAAGCTTATTAAATCTTCTCAAGCTATGACAAATGCCATCAACCATGAATCACCTCACAAGGCTTTTCAACTAGCCTCAATACTAATAAAATATTGTATAAATGAACTGTATTGAATAATCCTTCACTGAAACCACATTCGAAGCTCTAAAATCATTCTCATTCTTAAATAATCATTAATTCCATATCATACATTAATAATCTAATGAAAATCACAAGAATCCCATTCAACAAAAATCAATAAAGACATATGTTAGAAAGTGAATATGGAAGAAATCTGATTTTATTCATCTTCAACCTAATGAAATACTTCTTGAGCCATCTCAGGATACTCCTACCATGCTCCCTCTCTCAAATCTTCCTCTTACCATCCATAATTTCCTCCTCCATTCTAAATTCACCCTTTTTCATGCTTAACACAAGGTGGTTATAATTGATTCCCTTAAGTCATTAGATTTAGAGGTTGTTTTTTCATAATGGACTTAATCTAAAAGAGGGTTAATAATCTACTTAAATATTTTATATTATTTAATGACCTCTTACCACCCTTAATGACATCATTTTTTTCATTATAAATTTCAAGAAACACCTTTCACATTCAAACTTTCAAATTGTCACTTTTAAAGGGAAAATTAAAATTGCTTATCTAACACACTAGGAGGTTCTTGAAAGACCATAGAGGAGCTAAGCACACTTAACTAGACCTATAAAACCATGCTTGACCCTTACATACTCAAAATTTGCAAAATTGAAGCCTTTATAATGATGGTCTTGCATGATATCTTCACGAGGAAAGTTAGGATCAAATTCAATGGAGGACTCTTTCCTAACTTGCCTTACCACCTAAACAATATGAAGTTTGAAATCAACTTGTTGCTCTTCAAATGTGGGATCAAAAATACCACTTTCACAATCAAATCGATTGTATCTCTTTACATCCAACTTGTAAAATATTTTTCAATATCTAAATGGAAATTTGCAGCCTTGAAATGGTAGGTTTATAACAAAAATTGGTAGTGAATTTTTAGCAATGGTTTTTTAGGTTTTTGAATTTATGTTTTGTGATTTTTTGTGATTTTCGAATATCCATTTTTTTTTTATTTTCAGATATCTTTTAAGGACACACAAAGGGAAAATATTCCCCAACATAGTATCTAATTTTTTTGGTGAAATAATTTGTCGCAGTTCAGATTATTGGTTTTCACAAACATTCACAGAGCTAAGCCCCTCTTTCTTGAGTATGAGGAGGCTCCGATTATTGAATGTAAACTAACTAAAATTATGGGATGGCTGTTAAGATGAGGATCATACATGAATACTCCACTAAACATGTGGAAAAGTTCTTGTACAATGTATCAAGGAGAAATTTTCTTTGAGGAAAGGTAAATAAGGATAGAGAGTTAATGTTATGAGTACGAACTAGTATATTCTCACCAACAGTAACCAGAGTAGGTCCACGTTAAATACAAGAACACAACATGTAAGAAACAACAAGAATAATAAATCATATTAAAATCTCTATAGATCCATTAATCAAGGACAAAAATTTCCTTCTTGGTTGTACAAAATCACTATGCTTACAACATTGGAAAGTAGAGATGGAGGAGCATAGAGAAAGGGGTGGAAGAAATGTAGCTTTTATTGCTTGCAATAGTAGTTAAATTCAACAACTTACAATGATCAACAATTTTTAACCCCTTTGGAATGAAGAATCCATTCCAATTTATAGCTTACAAAATGAATCTTCCTCTCCCCCCATGTGACTTTTCATCTTGCCACCATGTGACTTTTCAAATTCCCTAGGAATGAAACTAAGTTCTTTTGTTATTTTTCAAAAGGGACTTTTACAATACAACATTAAGTTACTTAAGTGAATAAGACGAAAGAATGAAAAAGTACATTATCAATTAAGGAATAGAATGTTAGAGAGATTAGGAGGAGAGATAAGGAGAGATATAATTGATGATATAGAGATGGGGAAGCTCCTACTGGTGAAGAATATGCTTCTAATGAACCATGAATGAAGTTCCTTTTCCTTAACTAGCTATTGAATTGAAACACTGTGATTGCAAATGCTTCCTCTTATGTCACGTAGACTTATTATAAAGCATTGAATAAGTGTTCAAATCACTGCTAAGTGTCTTACACTTTTTGAGATTGAGATGATTGCTCATTTTTACAAACATGATTATCTTATTTGTGTAGACACAAAATCTATGAACTTGGATACATTTCTAGGTCCTAAAGCATAATAATGTATACATGATTCCTAAGCAATAAAAATAGTGGTTGACAACTATCTTTGGCATATTTTCTTTATTTCTCACAATCTCTTTGGTCTTACATACCTTACAACCCTAACAAAACCTGAAGGGAACCAGTGCCCAAACGCTTCTATCTATATCAAGTGCTCATGACCCTTTCTTACCTTTACTTGCTATTTTTGGGTCTCTTTTATCTTTTGAGAATCTTTTTCACTTATGCGTCAGCCTTCCAGCTATCAATTAAGAAATTCAAACAAGGGAATCACACACACACACACACACACACACACACACACACACACACACACACACACACACACACACACTTAGTTACATCTCAAAAATCAGGACCAAGCACTAAGCATTACTATTATCACCTAATCTTACATACAAAAGGCACAAGAGCATATCAAAAGCAATAATCTAACACATCCATTCAAGGGAAAGGGTTACATACTTATGCGTACACAACATAGGAAGGGGAAGTTTTTTCTATTCCATCCACACATACTATACCTCTTCTACATTTGAGATATAACCTACTATCATTGGTGAAAATTGCACAAGTGCATCCTAGGGAAACATTTCTACACACACACACATGAACTACATGGATTCTGAGATGTATTACAACACTAGATCATAAGTTTGCTCTTTGGGTGACTTTCGGGGTCAAACTGACTCCACATTCTACATTTTTTAATTAGATTTGATGTGGTTTGTGGACATGTGCAGGTAGATATTCTATTTTACAGTTTATAGGTATCTTTAGTGATTAAGGAGTGAATATCAAATGACATACAAGAATCAACAACAAACCTCTTACGACACAAAAAAATCATTTCTTAAGCATTTGCATGGCCACCAACACCCAAAACTAGTCACCGATGCCAAAGCACCTCTTCCCTCCTATGGGTGCCCCTGTCATGCGTCATTTTTAAGTTCTAGGAATTTCTAGTGAGCATCAACAACATTGTCTACAGTCTGTTCCAATGTTTCACCTACCCAGATCACCTCCATTCTACTTAGAGATCAGCCAAGTCTTCTTATCTCCCTCTCTTTCTTATGGTTTCACATTGTTCATGTTTTTTTCTTATGTATTTAGTGTATATTAGCATTTGTATATCTCATATTACAGTTACTACTCAATAATTAGATTTAATTCAATTTATATTAAATCATTTGGTGTACCGTATCCACCCAATGACTCACTTTAGTGCTACAGTTCATAATTGACTATTGAGGGCTACTTTATCAATGAACTAAACATCATATATTTTTCACACTTTGTGCTTCATGATACATCTTTTATAGCATCTACTCTCATGAAACACACTCATTTCACTATGACACACTCTTATTTTATGGTTCATTCTTAGCTGTTGAGGGAGCATTTAGAAATCAACCCCATCTTATACACTTCCACTGGGGGAAACGTTTTTGCTACCATCTTCACACCTTACATATAACACCATCACACTCATACAACATTTGCATATCTTTGTTGAATTTATTCTTGCTACCTTATTCTACTTACATCTTGCACTTTTCTTACTATGTTATATATACACACACACACACACACACACACACACACACACTCAGTATGTCATTATATTTTTCTAGATACACATGTGTGTTCACTTGGTCTCTAGAAGTGAATGCAGATCTCTTAAAAATATTTCCATAATGCATCATGCTTGAGAATGAATCCCTTTCTAGTCCCACCAAGGCTCTTAGGGGAATCTACCTTTACTACTCTCACACATTACAGGTTCTAACGTTTTATCATTCATTACTTCTTCTTACTAACACTTACTTTCCATTGATATCTACATATCTTGACATACTATTTATCTTTCTAACATACTAACAGGTGCTTCATGTGTAACATTTGTTTGCAGGGATATTTATCAACCATATTGTTACTACTTGCTTGCCATTTTTTCTATTTGTTATTATTTATTTGGGGGCCTTGCCATATGTTTGTGTGGATACACTTGTTTATGTTTTCTATTACTTCAGCCCTGATTGTCTTATGACATCGAGAGTGATGTACCATGTATGAAACCTACTTTTGTGGTTACATCTTGTTTGCATACTTTCTTAGTTACATTGTTTCTTCTCTTGCATACACTATGCTTGACTTTTATACTAACGCTTTTTACTATCCTAGTTGTTTGCACATGCCTTGGTTTCTACCATGCACTTTCCCTCTACCCCATGTAAGTATCCAGTTTCATATCAACACCAGGTCCTCTCCTTTGGGGCTGCATTCTCCTACAATCGTCACATGCACCTCAAACGAGGGGGGAATCATTGGGTGAACAAATCACCCCTATACTACTTAGAGCTACATTGGTTTAGATCAGTGCACAGTTATAATCAAGCACAAGTTACATAAAAATCACAAACAATATAGACTTAGTCTTGGACCCTACAACAGAAGCAGACACTAGCACATGGGAGCTCTTAGCTCCCCTGGGCACTAAGTGTAAAGGGGAAAGAAATAATCAATTTCTCATAATAACATTAATTCAAAGTTGGCATAAAGCAGTTCTACAGTAAAAGGAACTAAGGAGTCACATAATGCATTCTATCTTACAATTGGAACAAATAAAAAAGTTAGAATAAATTAGGACAAACAGAATAAATTAGGATGTACCATATACAGTGGTGCTTAATGACTTTAGATTCATGGAAGGAACGTAAAACTAGACCTCTCTCCCTAACTCTCTTCTCTTGGCATGAGATTGCCCAAAAAACTCACCCTTTGCATGCATTTAAAAACAACACTCATATCCAAGAAATTGACTACTTGAATCCAACTCCTTGAATAAGTTTATCCATACCGTTCAAAAGGATCTAAAGGAGTTACCATGTTCTAGCTAGAGTACAAGATTGTCTTGTACAAAATTAGTTTCTAGTTCTAGATTTAGAGATGAAGTATTTTCATATTCAACCAAGAGATCATACTCATTCTAACTGCACACATGTGTTTCTTTGTACCACTTTACACAAATAAATATTTATATCTTTGCTCAGATTTCATTAAGTTTCCACATTCCATATCATTATTTCATCATGCTATTGTATTAACAGTTATCATCTACATGGATTATGTATGCATTAATCTATCTACTTTAATTAGAATATTTCTCCAACATAAAGTTACAAATTATACAAAAAATATCATACTTTATACATTTTAGGGTGTAAACTTTTGGTGAAACTTGTCCCGTGAATCAAGTCTATCACTCGTTAACCCTAGTCATTTTCCCTATTTGTTTTCCTCATCTTCCCAACCTTCACCATTTACATTCCCTCAATTTATATTCATATTTATTTATATGGCATCCAAGGGCACCCAGAATGGGGCACCCATGGCCGCCCTTTTCCATAGGGTTTCATGTTTGGTCCTCATTTTGGGTGTCTTTCTAGGGTCACTTATTATCCAAAATATCTTTCGTGACATATCTAAAAATTAGCAAATTTATTTGGAAATCCCTTTGGGGTTTTTATTTGAGTTCTAGTAATAAGGGAATACTTGGAAGAAAAACACAATTGTTAACGATTTCATTGGATTAATTTTTTTCATCATGTTCATATCATATAATAACTCTTTTGGTTTTGTAATAAGGACTTAGTTGCTTATATTTAGACTAAAACAATATCTATTTTATTAATTTAGTGATCCTAAGTGACATTTTTTCTTGAAGTATGGTCCTACCTCTCTTGTTACCTTTGGGATTACTCTAATGTGTAAAGATATTTTTGTATCTTTCATTTTTTAAGAAATAAGCCTTGCCTTATTATGCTATATGTCTCTCTCATGTTTGAATGAGTAGATCATAATAAATAATGACTCAATAGCCCCTTTTATATTGTCTCTTATGGATCCATCATCTAGAAAATGGTCATGATAATGACATATTTTATCAGAATTTCTAAAATATATTCAATCTTTACACATAATTGGATTCAAATATAACCTCAAGCTATGATGTACCAAGACCAAATACTTTAAGGATGAGATAACACATTTAAGGAATGGGTCCTTCATGCCCATGTCTATTGTCTCTATGCATCAGTGGTTACTCTATATATGAGTTCTAAAGGAAATCAATGTGATAAAAATGATGATACATGGTACCTATTCTTAGTTCAAGTTGTCTGGAATACCTATATAGAGGGAATAATTGGTTAATGTTTTTAGAAATCAATCCTGATATATTCCCCCATGTGTGTGTTGATGTAGAATGCATCTCTTTATTTGACAATAATGACAAATCACATGATATTAATATATGAGCTAATCCCCTAAGAGATCAATCAATTTGCTACCTACTTATTATTATCCCCTTAATAGGCTTTACATGATCAAAGGTTTTGATAATCAATCATGGAATCAATGATAAATCATAACATGTAAAATTCTTTACACCAAAAGATACAACAATTTAAGAGAAGGGCAATATATTTTGATATAGAATATTATAATATATGACTTCTCCTCCTCTGAGTATCAATCCATGGATGTTGTGATCACCTAAGATGGTAGCTTAGATGACTAGTTGATCCCCAATCTGGGTAACTAGATATTTCCCTTGAAATGTATGAATGTTTTATTCAATCATCTTAAGAAAAAGAAACTAAAAGGGTGCAAATAGTGGTAACTTTATATACATCGGAAACCACAAATGTGATACTAAATACCAGGATAAATAAAACATGTTTATAGTACAAGATTCATTTATTACATAAGGCCATGATGAGGGAAAGCAATACAGTCCTTTGTAAAATATAATCTCATTTGCTCAAATTAGAGATCATATTCAATGTGCTAAAAGAAAAGGAAATAGTTCAATGCACACAAGAGCAAAGGGGACAAAAAGACATTTATTGCAAATAGGGACCTCGTTAACCTTCACAGTCTCAAAAAGTGGAAATTATGCATGGTCTCATAGAAATACTAGGTCACATAAGCACCCAATAGGGGAAACATGGAGATAAATGTTCCAGACTTATTTCCAAGTCCCATTACTAGTCAATTATCTAACAACATTATATGAATTTGATATTGATTACTTGGCTGATGATTTTTGTTTAAGATATGTTTGATGAACATATATCCACATTAAATTTCAATCCCATCGAAATATGATTCTAGGTTAATGTGGACTGAACATACCAAATAGACATTGAGGGTTTGCAAGGAAATAAAACCATCTCTTGAATGTGTAGGATGAATTAGTCAAAAAGTCAAATTACATTATAGTGCATGGACACACAAGATAGACTTCCAAGTAGGGACTCTAGTCCATCACCAGGTTCAAGTACCTACATAGGATACTATCCTAGATCATCCTTACAAATGGCTTTACACAGTCATTATTTCTCTCATTTGAGTCATCAAGCTGCATAGTCTCGCACTAGCATCCTTATATTGAAACTAGTTCTAAAACTGATTGGTTTAAATGAACGGGATTAATTACGGTGGAATTTGTATGCATTAAAAGCTCAGGCTAAGTTAACCGTAAACACCTAAAATCCTTTTTATAGTATCTTATTTCTCAAAGCACATTAATTACTCTCATTCTTAGGCCATTTCCATTATAATTAGTCAACTTTTACTACTAATTAAACTAACATTTCCCTCTAAATTGTTAATTATCTGACCCACTTGTTGATTATGGTAACCTCTATTCACATTCATAGATTTCAATTAATGACAATGGGAGGTAATTATGGATCCTCTTAAAACATACAAAATTAGTGATTATAGCTAATTAAGCCTATTTTATCCTTGTTTTCGTCATTAAACCCAATAATTGGCTAAAACCATGTCTTCTAACCATGTCAAAATCACCATTCCCTCCAAGATGCACATCTCATGTAGCTTCAAAAGCTTTTCCTAGCCTCTTAATTGACCCTTAGGTTAATTAAGGGTGGAATCACATACTAATCACTTATTTCATTCCAATAATCATGATTAGACCAAAGATTAATCTAATTTATGAATTTTAGTCTCACATGCACCGAGATACAATTTTTCCTCTTGAATAGAAAACTATAAAAATGACTTAAAGCACCTAGTTTTGTACTTTACACCATGTTTATATGAGATCTCATATCTTAAATATGATTAAACCGTTCACTTCTTGCATTTCAGAAGTTAACCACCAATCTTTGCAAATCTTCATGTTGGTTAGTAAAGGGATATCTAATATGACCTTGTAGCCATTCATTAGAGAGATCCTTCACCATGGTTTGGAGTAGGAAAAATATAATTTGACTTCCTTACTTTCTATTTAGGTCTCATGTTAATTAGTAATCAATCACAAAGTAAAGATGCTTAGTAGATTGAATGTTTGGTTTCATTTAGATTTCCATTAATAGAAATAATTCTTAGTGATTAGCTCCACTCATTGCAATGTTATCATTCTTAAGCTTGAATGCATCAAACTCTAATGTATTTGGTCCAAGTCTATATTTTATGATCATATTACAAAATTTTCATAATTTTCTCATTTGTACAAATCCCCATTGATAGCTTGATAGTTTGATTGCATTCATTACTTTGAAGTTTTCTATATTAGTTTCAATACTTTTTTTAGACTTCCCATTTCTAGAGGGGCCTAGATTAATTTCAACAAGATACTTTTTACCCACTATGTTAGTTGAGATATCTTTAGATTTCTACTCTTGATGGAGTCAACCTGGAGCACATGTTGTACAAATTTGGTCAGAATGTTAGCTTTTCATATTTTTTTGTGTGCATGAGTTCTGATACTTAGTGGAAATCAATTGCATATGCTAAAAATAGAAAAATAACTAGAACAATAAAATAAACACACGTATGCTTTAAGGATAACAATCTACTAACTGCATAACCTCTTGGATTTACAAAATAGCCACGTTCATTTATTAAGAACGTTACATAACAACCATTCTTACAACATATCGTCAACCACTAACTGATAATAAAAATAGTACTCTCTACAAGGGACTCTCAACCAACCTCTCTAATGTAAGTCTACAATAAATGAACCATAGTTATTTATCTTATAGTGTAGACACCAAAATTTGGTCATACTTCCATTAAAACCCCATTAATTAAATTAACCATATCCTACCCATTCATATCCCCTAGTGCACATGTTAATTGAATTAATTATCTTAATTAAATTAATTAATATCCTCACTTAACCACCTCACCTAGCCACCTCACTCAAATGACCCACTCAAACCTCATTAATGACCTAAGACCAAGTCTAAACCTATCCTAACCAACTAGGAATTAGTCTAAACCTAGACTTAACTCCTATTAACAAACCTAAAAGGACTCCTACTTATCTTGTGATGTGATCTATCACTCAAGACTCAGAAGAAGGTTGGAGATCATGCCAAAAATAGCAAAAATCTGGCTATTTTTGGCCAACCTAGATATTCCCGCCTTAACCAACGCTCGGTTATATCTCAACCGACATCCAACGTTAACCTGTTTGTTATCGGTTAGGTTAAATACATTTCCAAAAGCCTTTTCCTATGTTGGTCATTCGATTCAGGATCTCATATGAACAGAGACTTGGAGCACTCAAATTTATTTAGCACTGAGGCAAAAGAAGACACATGGGAGCACTACCAATAACCATTGGTCACCATTCATCATCTTCTTCATGATCAAAAATTCACACAGAGAAGCCACGAAGGTTTAAACTGTTATGGCACAAATACAATGGCTCTTCTCTCTGGATCTCTACTGTCACCATCTTCATCACCACATTCTCAAAATCTATTTTCTAGTAAGTACCTAACATCTCTTCATTTACCTTCTGTTTTCTTGTCAGTAAGATTATTATTCATCTCAGTAGTTTATCTTTCTCCACACCCGTATACTTCCTTCCTCCCATCAACCTATCACCTTACCATACCTGGAATTTTCACCATTCTTCACCCTCTTCTAATCATCTTTGAGTCTTCAAGACCATTTTATGACCTCACCCTCACCATTTCCAACCTTTGTGCAATCACAGGGAGTCTGAAAAACCAATTTTAACAAACTTTTACTAATTACCCCTACTGATGCTGGTTAGCCAACCTACATCGATCATTCTACCTAACCGACATCGGTCAGTACATCTGACACTCAGTTACTGTATCTATGTTAATATACCTCATACTAAGAGCTAATACCCACTTCCCAACAGCCTGGAACCATTTCTAATCTTTACCAAACCTTACCCAAAGCATGTACCAGACCGCAACTCAACACCATCCAATCACCTGACCTATTTTGTCCTTAATCACCTTTTACCTGACCTTTCTTATTGTTTTGTACGAATACCTAAATCATTTCAATTCCAATAGGATCTTTACTTCATGTATATTTTAAATACCATTAATATTGTTATATAAAAAGTGGATTGACATCCTGTTCTGGATGCATCATGCTTCCCTAATCTAGCTTCCACTAGGAAGTCCACTCATTATTTTATTTAACTCTATCTGGTGGTATTGTTTTACATTTACAGGTAGTTCCTCCTAGCCAAAATGGAGCTCTCACAGTCAAACTTGAATTAGGAAAACGGAACACGCGCATAACCTTCAACCGACATCACAAACAAGTATTCCTCCTTAGCCTTCTACCCTTATCTATTTCATTAATTTGTTAAGAATCCAGTGAAACATTTTGGCATGCCCGGTGGGACCCATCCAAGGTTCCTTGCATTTATTCATTATTAGAAAAACCATTGTATGTTTGTTTCTTTTCAAAAGGAAGTTAACATTAAATTATTTCTCTGGAAATATTCTCTTTCTTCTTATTGTCTAAGTGACATTTGTATTTTAGGTCTAAAAAGAATCATTCTTTCTCTTCTTGCATTTGCATTAGTGAAAGATCATCCTCTTTATTGTTCACTCTTTATTTACATCGAATATCACATTTCGATTTGGGTTCTAAAATACTGCATTTCATACTTCTCTATTTGCATTTTTAGCTCACATTAAAACTGAGGGCAACCTATACGCTGGAATTCATGCCCAACTAATGGTTGACATAATTGAATCGTAGAGCACTTTCTCTTCTCTCTTTTCCAAACTACACTTACAAATTTACACATCTTCTTAAACAACACCTTACCTGGAAGAAGTTGTCAACGATCACACGATCAGAGGATTGAGAGTGGGTGCCCAACTGGTTTCTCTGTCCAGTCATTAACTCAAAGAAAGGACCGCCCCCGCCAAAACATAACCTGAAACCATCCTTAGATCTTTCCTCTTCATAGGATACCCTCTTTCCAACCAAAAATTTTGTTTTGTTCACAAGTCAGTCTAAAATAGCATAAGCTAAAACATAAAATTCACTCATAGGATTTCATGTTTTTATTATCTTTTTCTTGAGTCGTGTTTTGATTTGTGAGGTCACATTCTTCATTTTCTTTTCTTCCTTTCATACCCCAAAATTATAGTTGATGTATTCCAATTTTTTGTTTGAGGGGTTTGTGTGTTGACAGATTTACTCACAGAGGGTTTTCTTATTGATTGGGAGCTACAATAATGGCAGAAGAAAACAAATACAAGGTAGAGAAATTTGACGATCGAAATTATCAATTATGGAAGATGCAGATTAAGGATTATCTGTATCAAAGATATTTGTATTTACCATTGGATGAGAATTCTAGACCTATGAAGATGACTGATGAAGAATGGAATATTCTTGATAGAAAGGATTTTGGATCTATAAGATTGAACTTGATAGCATCTATGGCTTCCAATATTACAGAAGCGACTTCTACGGTAGGGTTAATGAAATATCTTGCTAATTTATATGAAAAACCTAGTGCTTCAAATAAATTGTATTTGATGAAGAAACTATCTAGTTCTAAGATGCATGAAGGTGGATCTACATTTAGTCATTTGAATGATTTTAGATCTATTATAAATCAGTTAAAATCGGTTGATATACCATTTGATGATGAAGTGAAAACACTTTTACTATTATGTTATTTGCCTGATAGTTGGGATAACTTGGTAATGACTATTAGTGATACATCATTTGCTAATAATATTTTGCATTTTGATGATGTGGTTAGTATAATATTGAATGAATAAATTCATAGGAAAAGTACAAAGGAATCATCATTTGGGAATGCTTTAAATGTAGAAAGTAGAGGCAGGCAGAAGGAGATATCCAAGAATAAGAGTAATGGGAAATAAAAGTCAAGGGATAGCATGATCTAAATCCAAAAGTAAGGGAATTACTTGTTGGAAATGTGGAAAGAAAGGACATGCAAATAAATATTCTTGGTCAAAGGAAAAAGAGAACCAACAAGCAGAAAAAGGTAAAGAAGCAAATCTTTCTACTTCAGAGGTAATGAAAGATGCTCTTATTCTTTCTTTAGATAATAGAATTAAATCATGGGTTTTATATTTAGGAGCTTCTTTCCATGCAACCCCTAATAAGGTTTATTTAAGAAATTATTTATAGGGAAATTTTGGGCATATTTATTTGGGTGATGATGAACCTTATAGTAAAACTGGTAAAGGCGAAGTTCATCTAAAATTGCAGAATGGTAATACATGGGTATTGAAAGATGTGAGGCATGTGCTAAGCCTCATAAGGAATCTTATTTCTACAGGGAAACTAGGTGAATCTAGTTGTATAGTTATTTTTATAGGAGACTCTTGGAAATTCACCAAGGGTACTTTTGTTGTGGCAAGAGTTAAGAAGGTAGGAATGTTATATTTATCTACTTGTGTTACTGATTCCTTTTCTACATTATCTACTTTAGATTCAGATGCATGCATGTGGCATAACTGATTAGGCCATATGAGTCAAAAAGGAATGTAGATCTTAAAGGCTAAGGGTAAATTATCATATTTGAAAGATTTAGATCTTGATTTTTGTGAGCATTGTGTCTTGGAAAGAAAAAGAGAGTGAGATTTCTCAAAGTTTGGGCAAATAAGAAGGAGAAAAATTAGAGCTTGTACACTTAGATGTGTGGGGACCAGCTAGGTAGCTTCTCATGGAGGATCCCATTATTATGTTACTTTCATTGATAATGCTAAAAGAAAGGTATGGGTTTATTGTATTAAACATAAATCTAATGTTTTTGAGACTTTTAAAAGATGGAAATCCCTTATTGAAAATGAATCAAATTCAAAGTTAAAGTGCCTTAGATATGACAACGGTGATGAATAATGTAGCAAGGATTTCAATGATTATTGTTCAGTGAATGGGAAATGTAGAGAAAGAATGGTTCCAAGAACACCACAAGAGAATGGTGTTGCAGAAAGAATGAACATGACAATCATGGAACATGCTAAAAGTATTATGATACATTCCGGATTGCCTTTGCAGTTTTGGGCACAAGTAGTTGATACAACAAGTTTATTTGATTAACTGTGGGCCTTCAAGTTCACTAGATGGAGGAATACTAGAGGAAGCTTGGAATGGAAAAGAGGTAGATCTTTCTTTTCTTAAATTTTTTGGTTCAGAAGCTTTTGTGTATGTTGATAAGGAAAATAGAAAAATGTTGGATGTAAAATGGTCAAGAGATGCACTTTCATTGGTTATGGATCTGGTGATTTCGGTTTCCGTTTTTGGGATTTAGATAATTATAAAATTATTAGGAGTCTTGATGTTGAATGGAATGAAAAGAGAATGTGTAGGATAAAATTTTTGTACTGAAGGATGGATCGATTGAGAAGTTTGTGAATGAAAATGAACTCTCAGATTTAAATGTATTACCTACAGGGTTAAACAGTAACCAGTGTAGGTTTTCCCCTAACCGGTCAATCAACATGAACCAGTATTGGTTATAGTAGATCCCAACTGACATCGGTTGGTAGAACTGACGTTGGTTACAGGTGACTGGCATCAGTCACTGTCAGATTTGGATAGAAATCTCTAGGAGGTCCAGATTAAGCTTCCGGTACCCCAAAATCCTATGAGAAGGTCACAAATGGTAATTAAACTTCCTGAAATATTTACACCTTCTCTATTTTATTTATTATTGACTGATAATGGTGAGTGAGAGAGCTTTGAAGAAGTAATGCAGGATAATATCCACATCTAGTGGGAGCATGGAATGGATGAGGAGAAGGACTCCTCGGAATAGAACTATACTTGGGATTTAGTTAAGTTGCCAGTAGGTAAGAGAACATTGTTGAAACAAGTGGGTTTATAGGATTAAGGAAGAAGAAGGTGGATAGAAAAGGTACAATGCAAGGCTTGTAGTAAAGGGATTTACGTAGAAAGAAGGTATTGACTTTAGTGAAATATTTTCTCCTATTGTTAAAATGACTTCTATTCATATTGTATTTAGTTTAGTTGCATAGAAGATTTACATTTAGAGAAACTAGTTGTGAAGACAACTTTCCTTCATGGTGATTTGGATGAAGATATTTATATGCAATACCGCTTGGGTATGAAGTCAAGGGTAAGGAGAAATTAGTGTGCAGGTTAAAAAAGAGTCTCTATGGGATCAAGAAAGCTCCAAGGCAATGGTACATGAGGTTTGATAGTTTTATGCATGAGCATGGTTACTTGAGATGTGAATATGACCATTGTGTTTATTTCAAGAAGCTTGAAAATGGGAGCTATATTATTTTGTTATTGGATGTGGATGATATGCTTATTGCAGGATCTAGTATCACAGGACATTGGTGAGCTTAAGGGAAAGCTATCTCACACATTCGCTATGAAGGATTTATGAATACAAAAAGAATCATTGGCATAATAAATACACTAGCAGACATGAAAAATAAGAGTATTGTATTTGTCTCAGGAGGATTATATCTACAAGGTGTTAGAAAGGTTTAACTTATGTAGAATCCTTAAAACCTGTGTAGTACACCTATGGCTTGACACTTCAAATTGAAAAAATATCAGTGTCCTTCATCACATGAGGAGGTCAAATACATGACATGAGTGCCATATGCTTCAGCAAAACGGGAGTCCCATGTATGCTATGGTTTGTAAAAGACCAATACATTACACAGGCTAGTGGGAATGGTGAGTAGATTTATGGCCAATCTAGGTAAAGAGCATTGGAAAGTAGTCCAATGGATACTTAGGTATTTGAAAGGGAACATCTAGCATGTAGTTATGTTATGGATCAATTCAAATATTTCATTATGTGGCTATTAAATTGATTCGGATATTGTTGGAGATCTAGATGGTAGGCAGGAGCACTACTAGATATGACATTATTCATAGTAGGTGGAATGACAGTTAGCATTGATTTCAACCTAAATTGCAGGTGCAAGCTTGTGGCTTTGTCTACTACAACAGGTAGAGTATGTTCGTAGCTACAAAGGCTAGCAAGGAGATTATATGGATTAGTTGGTTCATGGAAGAGTTATGAAAGGAGCAAGATGATTCCACAAAAAAATTCAGTGATAGTCAAAGTGTAATTCATTTTTGGAAAGAACTCAATGTTTCATTCCAGAATGAAACACATTCAGTTGAATATCACTTCATACTTGCACCAGGTATTGGAGGATGGACAGTTGAATATGGAAAGATTCATACGAGAGAGAACCTTGTGGATATGCTAATGAAGCCATTATCAAGAGAATTTGGAGATACACTCCACTTCTGTTGGTCTTTGAGTTTGAGACTTGAAGAGGAAGAAATAAATTCTAAGGAAGGACTGAAGAGTCATGTTTTACAGGTATGGTGCAAGTAATTAATCTCCAAGTGGGAGATTGTTCAGTTATGGAGATTAATTACTTCAGTTTAGCATGCAATTGGAACTTGTTGGAAAACACAGTAACCGACATCGGTTAAGGGCAGACCAACATCATTCAGGGAAGATTGACATCGGTCAAGGGAAATTAGGAACCGACGATGGTTAGGCAGAATCGGTGTTGGTTACCTATGTGAAATTTTTTTAATTAACTCTTGGGAATTATAACTATTTTTATCATTAAAATAGATTTATTGATTATAATTACATGGCTAAGTGCCCTAAGTGTATAAACGACTATATAAGCACAAAATCTAGGGTTTAGAAGTAATGATAAACAAGAATTAGAAAGAACTTGAAAAAGGTTGGTGAGAGAGAATTCTTGGTGGTGACAGAAAAAACTTGAGAGGAAGAAAGTACTGAACATCTGAGAGGTGTGAAACATTGTAAATCTTCATTATATATCTTGTCAAAGCTTTGAATAATAGATTTAATTGTTTCTTGGTGGACGTAGCCCACACTGGGTGAACCACATTAAATCTGGTGTTGATTTATATCTCTTGTTTTGTATATTTCTTCTGGTAGAATATCCACTTTTATTTACATGTATGCTTAGATCTGATATATTATCTGTACAATCGGTGTGCTAACCCCAAAATTGGTTTCAATATTGCTCGTCTAATGTTTGCATAGTAGAAGGAAGATTACTATTGTAACTATCATCACGTAAAACACCATGGTGATGGTAATTGTATTACCTTCAAGAAAATTGTCCACGAAATGTTAGATAATGGAGATCTTGTCCTGGATAACCCGAATGCACCTGTAAATCAAAGCTTGCATATCTTCAAGAAACCATTCCCTAACCATACCCCATAATCTAACCAAAGTGGAAAAATTTCAACTAATGACAGTAATGTCTACGAGGGGTCCATGTGCTTTGTTTGACACCGTACCAACCCTTCCGTAATTCCCTCCTCTTCCCTCCATCAAGGATATCCTAGCTTGAGCTCCTTTACCCATAAAAGAGCCTACTTCATCTACTCCTTCACCCACAGAAAATTCACCTTCATCTCCCCCTTCACCCATGGAGGAGTCCACAACTTCCACCAATTTTGTTTCACCACTTACCTCGCAACCTAACAAAACAACCTACGGTATTAACTCTCCTACCCGGGGGAGTGTCATCCTTACTTTCCTATCCACTGAACATGAAACTACCTCATTCCAAATTTTATCTCCCCTACCCATAGGGGATCCTTTAGATGTGCCACTACTTGTTGGGGATAATTTCCCATTATCATTCTAGGATCCCATTGATTTTCTCTTGGCTCTCTTACCCACAGAGTCTGAAGCCAGCCAGTTCCATGTCTCATAGACATATTTTACAGGGATTGCAACTAAACCAACATCATCTTCTCTTACAAAAAAAAATGTCATTTTCACACCTGGCTGAGCACTTGGATTACGTTAATAATTCCATGCGTTGGGAATTCCTTTGGCTACTCTTTTAAACGCAAATGTAAATTTTACCTGCGGATATCGCCACGATCTATACAAAGTATTTCAATCCACCTAATCAACTATGACCATGCCTGTTGAAATGAGCTCTTCATCACCCTCACCTACATCCAAAAATTTTCCAACAATTAAACCTATTCCTATTCCTAAGAACCTACTTGCACCTACACCTCTCCCCACATCTAGACCCATTACCATATTGGGTGTCATGCTGACATCAAGTCTAGTTCATCCTCCTATCAAATTGGATTTAGCCACATCTTTCCAAACCCGTGCAAGAACCATTCCTCCATCTAAAAGAAAGACTCAACCTTCTAGGACGCATACACCATTTTCACCCACTACGCCTTTATCATCTTTGCCCCTTTCCTCTATCCTAGGGCTTCACTCGTCGACCTTGGCCAAGAAATCACCTATCTAAGGAAAATAAAAAAAGCACAACATCCCACCTCTTTTCATCATAATCCTTTATTACACTCATTCTACCAGCATAGCATATACCTTTTCCGTTACCCACATCTTTATTACCACCTCTATCCCCACCACTTACACTTACAACATTAGTACCTATGATATTTCCTTCTCTTCAACCCATACCTTCCACTTTTCCCTGTCCCATCGACCTTCACTACACCTCCTTTATCACCTTAGCTACTCATCCTCTACCACTATCCACTTTCCCTTCTACATCATGTATGCCTCCTTCAACTTTATCTAGGAGGGTGCAACCTAAATTAAAAAACCCACTACCCTCTAAAGAGGTAGTTAAGCCTACAACACCTTCCATTGTTAGTTAATCTACTATGACTTTACCCAAGAAGGTACAACCCAAGCCTAATGTTTCACCTGATTTCTTATTTTTCTGAGAAGTACTTGACGAAACAGATAAGGTAAAGGTGGTAAGAGGAATACCTAGTTTGAGATGGTTGAAGGTTGTATATACGTGTGTATCTGAATTCTGAATCAAAGTGATTGTGAGACCTTCCTTTTGGCTAGGAGGAACTACCTATATAAGAACCAAAACAAGACCACAAAAGAGAGTTAAATGATATATGTAGTGGACTGCCTGGTGTGTGCTAGATCCTGGAAGTACGATAATTCCTAGATGGCTGTCAGTCCACTGTTTAAAAACAATTCAATGCTGAAAATAAAGTAAAGATTGTCCTACTGTAGTTTAATATGATTTAGGCATCTCATACAAAACGCAATAGGCTAGATCTAATCTAACAGGCTAGGCTAGAAGGAGATCTAGAGGTCAAGTAGGTTGGTTATAGGTGAATCTAAGCTAAGAGGCTAGGTTAGATACAGATTTGAAGGTCAAATAGGTGTTCATGTAGGTATAGGTCAGAAATAGGTTGTTATTTTTTCAGAGATCAGGTAACATAGATACCGATGACGGTTTGACTATAACCGATCATGGTTTGACTGTAATTGGTGATAGTTAGAAATGAACCGACGACGGTTAAGTTGGGGCTGGTGGAATCACAAAGTCCAGGTTTTTGGATTTTTGGGGCAAAAGTGGAGTTGGTGGAAGGTAGGGATTGATCACAAAGGGGGTGTAAATATGTTACGAAGGTATGAGATTACTGAAGAGGTCAGATAGATAATTTGGCAAGGTATTAAGACGATTGGTTATAGAAGGTGGCTGTAGCTGGAAAGAGGGAATGGATAGAGGGTAAAAGAATAAGTTCCTTTACCACAAGGACTTCAGTTGATGATAAGAAAATGAAACAGATGGAAGGAGGATACTTACTCTTCTATGAGGTATAGGTCTGATGAATAATGAAGAAGTTGCTATGTTGGAGAATGTTGGGAAGAAAGTCTCACTGTTGTGCCAGTGTATTTGGCTGCCTTTGTTGATCACAAATCAATCTTCATTCTGCTGTCACATTGTTATCTTGCAAATTGTCAAGGGCAATTTGCAGATAACCATACCCAAAAATTTTGTTTTGGCCCCAAGGAAGTTTGACAACATTCGAAAGAAGCCCAAAATTCTCTTCCGAAAATCAAGTTTTAAGGACTTAGCCATTTTTCAATCTTTTCAGAAAAGGCGCTGATAAGTTCTTGTCGACATGTTGAAGAGTGCGCCAAAAGGCGCTGATAAGTTCCTATCGACATGCTGAAGAATGCGCCAAAGGGTGCAAGGAAGTTCATGTTGACATGCCAAATGGTGCGCCAAAGGGCTCAAGGAAGTTCATATTGACATGCCAAACGGTGCACCAAAGAGCACAAGGAAGTTCATGTTGACATGCCAAACGGTGCGCCAAAGGGCGCAAGGAAGTTCATGTTGACATGCCAAACGGTGCGCCAAAGGGCGCAAGGAAGTTCATGTTGACATGCCAAATGGTGTGCCAAGGCGCATGAAAGTTCATGTTAACACAACAAAAGGTACGCCAAAGGGCGCTGATAAGTTCCTGTTGACATGCTGATAAGTGCGCCCATTTCCAAAGGGCGCTGATAAGTGTCCTGTTGACATGCTGAAGAGGTGCGCCAAAGGGCGCTGAGTAACTTCCTGTCTGACATACTGATAAGTGCGCCCATTTCCAAAGGCGCTGACAATGTGATGTCGACATGCTAAAATGTGCGCCAAGGCGCTGAGAAGTCGCTGTCGACATGCTGAAAAGTGCGCCATTTTACACAAGAGTGGTTTCTTCTTGGGATCCATTGATCATTTTTGTAAGATATTTAAAAAGCATGTTGGCATACACGATGACTTCATCCATGTTGCACCATGGGATGTTGCCATCCAAAAACTTGCCCAAGTCAACAGTTGACTTTTGTAAATATCTTTGTAAATAGGTTGTTGGCTCCTTTTTGCCTTCTTTCCTTCTCCTCTCTTCTATAAATATTGGAATACTTGTTGTATTCAGGGATGGATGAACATTTTTTAGATGAAAAATAGAAGTGAGGAGAGAAAGACTTTGAGCTTTCTTGTAACAAAAGAAAATAGTAATACAAATATTAAGACTTTGTGCTCAATAGCTGTGTTATCCATTAGATCTTTCTTACGTTAGATCTGTATGTGTTTAATCTGTTGGATTCATATCTACTTTTCTATCATTTATTCATCATCAGTATTGCTTTGTTTATTTATGCAAGTAGGTTTGGCTCTGTTTACTACCAAACTAAAAACATAAATCTTACTGACCTTTCTACTTTGGAATTCATTTCTTTTCTCCCTTCGGATCTGTTCTTTCTTCCTCTCCCTCTTTCATTCCTTTCTTTTCGCAGCCTGAAATACCTCTACTGGGATGAGATCCCAAACCCCCGAAGGCAGAATCTGTGAGACTTGCATAGATTCCTGCTGGTAGAATAGCAATAAACCAGTTTCGCTTTGCTGACTCAAAGAGGGGCTAAGCCCTGCACATTGTTGGCTCATGTCTATCCATAGATCTGTCCAGGTGACAAATTTTCGGACCAACAGTTTTTTGGCGACTCTGCTGGGGAACGAATAGATCTGTCAGATCTATGATGGTGGTAAGATAGAAAAATCAGAAAAAATCAAGAAGATTGCTGCCTGTTTGCAAATATGAACTTTTTGTTAAAAATCCAAAAATTTGCAAAAGTGCTCTGAACTAAAAAATTTCTTTTGAGATCCATAGATCTGGACTACTTAAATGAGCTTTAGTTCGATGAGTTTTTATAAAAATAAGTATCTTGCCGTAGTTATCAATGGACCTCTTTGAGCTGTTTGCTAAACTCAAATTGAATACCCTCTGAAGAAAACTCAAAATCTTTTGGAATCAATCAGTTCTGCCCCTAAGTTCTATAAGGTGTGCATCTTATCCTCATTGTCTAGTGGTCATGGGAACCATATATAGGCGTTTTCTGAAGAGGATAGTTTTAAACATTTAGAAGGAGTATCTCCATGATTGCACAGTTATATATAAGGAAAAAGGTTTGAATTACATCAAGTTATACACATCAAATCATTAGTTAAATCCCCTTGGGCGTTCTAGATCTGGAAGGTACGCTGGCAGGTGAGCCATTTACGTGTGGCAGGCGAGCTCGTGGAGAAGTCGATCCTACTTTCGATCGGCTTCAAAGGCACAATTTCAGTGTAGCACCAACGTGCTTTTTATCACTAAGTTCAGCTGACTGGTCATCCAGAAGCGCCTCACCCCCATGGAAGAGCCGGTTTTCACAAGGACCCTCTACGTCCCTTTGTAGCGCTTTACTGCTCAGTGGAACCACCCTTCCAGCCCATGTTCTCTTTCCAGCCCTTCAGATGGCTGGGGTACCATGGGGAAATGCCATGGGTCCTTTGGCCCTACCACATCCAGTTCACGCGCTCCCTCACGGAAACCGAAAGAATTTTCCTAAATTTGAAGGGAGTGGAAATCAAAGCACGGATTCCCACATATCTACATTCATCATGTCATGCAGTATTCTGGATGTAACTCACGAGGATGTGTCGGTTCGCCTTTTTCTGGAAACCCTACAAGGGCCGCAGCTGAATGGTTTCAACATTTGTCAGCCGGGTCTATTACCAGTTGGGCCACCTTGCGGGATGCTTTCGAAGACAGATACAAGCCTTCAGAGGATGCATTTGCATTATTATCATGGATCACTCACCTGAAGAAAGAGGCAAATGAGACCATGCGCGATTTTATCGCCCGGTTCAATGCACTAATCAACGTGTCCCTGTTGCCATGCTTCCAATGCCGGAAAATCAAAAATGCTTCTTCGTAAATGCTATGAGTTCTAAAATTAGTTTCTTACTCCTTCAAGAGTGAGTTGCCACCTTGATTCTCACCCAAGCCACTGCCATTCGGATAGAGGATAATCTGATAATATTTGGCGAATGAAAAAGGAATCAGCCAAGCCTAAATCTTTGGGCCCTTCGCCCACTACTTCGTCTGATCCAGCCTTTCAAAAGATGGCGAATGACTTGCTTGCATTGAAGAAGCAGTTGGCCCAGGCCTCCCCCAGTTCCTTGTACCGAGATATTCCGCAGAGGAATTTCGTTCCCAACAATGTTTCACAAAGGCCGCGCCTACCTACAGCTGCTCCGCGGTTGGCGCTTGAGGCTCCTTCGGTCAATGCTTTGGCCGAGATTGAAGAAGAAGAGCAGTATTATGAAGAACCTTCGTCTCAAGGCGAAGATGATCAAGATGTTGGTGAACCGACTGGTGACTCTACTATCGGGTATATGGAATTTGATGAGGAAGAATCTGATGAGGAAGAGGGTACCCAGGGATATGCAAGTGGACAGTCATATGTTGTTTTTACTCACTCGCAATGAAAAGAAGTGGAAGTTGCTGCCCATGTCCAGTAGGAGAAGGCCATGTCAAACGCACCTCCGATCATTACTAAAAGAGGTAATCCTCTTCCTACTCAACTCCCTGGCAAATCTTTTACAAAGAAATCTTTTCCCCCTATCTCTCCTCCAAATCAATCCTCTCACATTCCTACCAAGGCCACCAATCCTTTTCCATCGTCGTGAAGTGAGGGACTCATTCCTTCACCAACGCAACCCTTGGCCACATTTGATATCATAGATCATGCAAAAAAGACCAAGATCCAAATGTCTGAAGCTGAGTATCTTCAGTCAAACCCCGAACAGCTTGTAAGATTGACCAAGTAGTATATCAAAGTCAAGCTGTTGTATCCAAACAGGTTTCCCCAAAAAGGATCCTTTCCCCTCCCCTGAATCTCATATAAATGTTGCTTCAACATCGGCGTCAGGAAAGATAGAGCCTTTCTATCTCTCCCTCCTAATCAATGGACAAAGCTGAGTAACTGCATAATTGATTCCGGGGCTTCTGATAATGTCATGCCGGCAAAAGTCACCCATGCTTTGGGCCTCACTCTTACCAAGCCTTTCGGTAGGTGTTATTCCTTGGAAACTAAGCAAGTTCCGATTGGTTGGCCAAATCAAAGACGCGCAATTTGCATTTTCAGCTTTCCCAGATAAAAGAGTAAAATGACAGTCCTCGTTGCTGACATTCCGGCAGCCTATGGAATATTGCTGGGAAGAAGTTTTTGCAGCGAAGTTGGTGGAGAAATTCATATGGACTGGTCTAAAGCTAGAATTCCAGTCAAAGGTGTATGCAGACTTTGGAGCCGGAATCACAAAAGAAGTACTTAGGTTACTAGTTCTGAGGACCCTAAAGCTCAAATCCTTTTTGAATCATCAGGGATGGGGAACTACTTCTTATCTACCGAGACGGATAAAAAAAAGGGTGTTTCGTTCAGGAAAAAGATCTTAATAGATCTGGACCTTGCAGTTTGATGGCAGCTGTGTAACTAGTGGGATGTGGCACTGGGGCCGTGCTGATATCTCCGAACGAGGAGGTAATTCCTCTCTCTTTCAAATTGCAGTTTTTCAACACAACAATACTGCTGAGTATGAATCTCTCTTACTTGGTATGCAAGCCGCAAGGAAAGAGGGATTAAAAATCTAAAGTACAAGGTGATGCAGAGCTAGTTGTAAATAAGGTCAAAAGGATTTACCAAGTGAAGAATGAAAGGCTCAGGCATTACCGTAATGCGGTATGGGACAGCATTGAAGAATTTGATGCTTTTTCAATAGAGTCCATTCCAAGGGCTCAGAATGACATGGCCGATTCATTGGCCGTTTCAGCACAGCCCTCATGCTCCCACACCCAGGTTTGAAAACAAACAATACACATTGAGGTGGTTTTCCGCCCGAGTGTGCCAGACAATTCTCAGCATTGGCAGGTGTTCAACGACGATAATCAACTCATTGCTTTTTTGGAAAAGGCAGAAAATTTAAAGAATTGCACTTTGAAGGATCTACTTCCATGCCATGAATCAGTCAACGATCAAGGCGATGAATCCGAAGGGAACGATGGCATATGTCAGCTCAAAGGAAATAAAATTCCAAAAGGCCTGGTTCTCTGGAGCGCCTGTTCGACAGGCATGAACGTTTTGTAAAAAGAAAAAGCAGAATGACCCTGACTCATCCCTGGAAACCGAACCGGTCAATATAGGTTCGATAGAGCACCCGCATTTGTGAACATTGGCAAATGTTGCACGCCTGAGGAAAGTGAAATTTTTCAAGTTGCTAAAAAAATATATGGACGTGTTAGCGTGGTCCTATGCCGATCTAAAGTCCTTTAAGCCAAAGGATGTTCAGCATGACATTCCGTTGAAAGACGATGTCAAAGCCTTTCGCAGAAGCAGAGGCACTATAATCCTAAATCTCGGGTAACTATCCAGGCCAAATTCAGAAGATGCTGGATGCGAGAATCATCTTCCCGATCCATCACAGTACTTGGGTAGCAAACATTGTGCCAGTGCGCAAGAAAATCGGCGAGATATGCATATGCGTAGACTTTCGCAATTTGAATAGGCTTCCTTGAAAGATAACTACCCTCTTCCGATAATGGATCAAGTTCTACAAGCAGTAACTGGATCAGAGATGTTGTCCATGCTTGATGGTTTTTCAGGTTACAATCAGATTGAAGTTTCACCTGAAGATCAGTTTCAAAAACAGCATTCACTACTCCCTGGGGTACTTTTGCCTACAGGATGCCTTTTGGCCTAACTAACACTGGTGCACTTTTCAGTGGGCCATGGATTCGCATTCAAAGGTATGATGGGGAAAAGTCATTGTGGTTTACCTAGATGATTTAACCGTGTTCTCTAAACAACAAAGTGATCATTGTGATCATTTGGAGCAAGTGTTGGCCAGGTGCCGAGAACATGGGATTTCCCTAAATCCCAAAAGTCCATGTTTTTGGGAGGCACAGGAAGGGAAGTGCTAGGGCATGTGGTTAGCAAAGAAGGAACGAAGATAGATGCCGAAAGGTTCAAGGCTATTCAGAATCCTTACTCTGCTACAAGCAAGACTGGTGTTCATTCTTTCTTTTGGAAAGGTGAACTTTCTTAGGTGTTTTGTTCCTGACTTTGCTGAAAGACCCGTACCATATACTGAACATGATGAAGGGGTCATTTTTTTTTTTTTTTTTTTTGATTTACACACCACTTTCAGATGGGAGCGAAGAGGGAAAAAGGTCATTTGAAGAAATAAAAGCTTCCGTTGCCTCATGCACCGGTCCTGGTATGTCCCGATTTCTCCAAGGACTTCATCATGTATAGTTACGCATCTAAGCACTACTGTGTCCGCAATCTTAATGCAAAAGAACTCGGAGGATTTTGAATCTATCGTTGATGATAATGCTTCTAACTTCTCCTCGAGGAAGGAAGTAAGTATTAGTTTTGCTATGAAACGGAATAACTTCTGCAAATGCTGGCATTATTACCCTCAGGGAAATGTCAGGCAGAATCCATTAATAAGAACTTGGTGACCATCATACGGAAATTAGTAGATGAAAATCAGCGCAGTGTGGCACAAGTTCTTTGTACGATGCTTTGTGGGCGGACCGCATTACCCCCAAGAGATCTCTCGGGCATGTCACCTTTTCAAGTGTATATGGCACTGATGCCGAACTTCCCATTTCTGCGGAACTTCCTGCTCTACGCTTGGCACGAGCAATAGAAGATGAAACTTTCAGAATTCTCTAGAAAAGAGAATTATGTATCTGGCGAAACTTGAAGAAAAGAGGAGTAAGAGTGGGCGACAAGATCACTGAACATCAGAATCAAAGTGAAGAGGCTTTTTGACAAGAAGGCCAAGCAGAGAGATTTCTAGTGGGAGATCTCGTCCTTCTTTGGGACAAGCGAAGAGAACCGAAGGGCATGCACGGAAAATTTGATTCCCTATGGAGAGGGCCCTTCAAAATCAGCGACTCCAATGGAGAGAATAGTTTTCTATACTCTCATATCTGGATGGAGCTGAGCTCCCGCTTCCCTATAGCGGGCAACATCTCAAGATCTTCAGGAAGTAGAGCTTGCTCTCTTCTTTGTACAGTTTATTTTAGTTGTGTGTTTGCTTTTGTCATGTGTTTGCTTTCAGTTTGTTGTGTGTTTCCTTTGTTCTCCCTCCGTTCCCCCTTGTTTTTGACTCCGTACCCAATAGATAGGCACATGTGATCTGGGATTCTCTACCCCCGAGTTTGCTCAGGGATAGTCCCCAGAAAGAGCCAACTGTTATCCCGTAAAATTGACAAGGGCAATTTACCGATAACCATACCGAAAATTTGTTTCGATCCCTTGTTAGGGATCCCTCGCATTCAAACGTTTGCAAAATCCCTCCCCGGGGAAATCTAGTTTTTGAGCCTTTTTTGGCTGGGCGCATGGTTTTGCCTTGCAACATCAAGTTTGTTGCGCCCCCCTTAAAAGCCTTTGGCGCATGGTTTTCCATGTTGTCACTCCTTTCGGTGCGCCAAAGGATGTTGAGTCAGTTTTTGGTGCGCCATAGGGCGCACGTAATCTCTATGTTCACCAAGTTTTGGTGCGCCAAAGGGCGCACATAAAATCATACCGACAACGCATTTCATGCGCCAAAAGGCGCACCCTTCCCCTGTCGTCAGATACTTCCATGCGCCAAAGGGCGCACGCTTCCTCTGTCGACAGCAGTTTTCATGCGCCATTTCAAAAGTGGTTGGCGCATTGATGACAAGTTTTTCTATAAATATCAGTGCGCGCCCAATGTCATTTTCATTCTTTTTCGAAGCACGTGATATTTCTGGACTTGTCAGCCCCTGCTCTGTCACTTTCATCGTGTTGTGGACCCGCTCAAGGAATTTTCGCTATAATTTTAAGGTAAGAGGTTCTTCCCCTTCCCTGGTTTTATGTTTTCTGTTCTTTGAGCTTGTTTTTTGTCCGGTTTTGTTGTGTGCTTGCTTGCTGGACGGTTTTCATCGAAGTATGTTTATGTTTAGGCTAGCTTCCCCCCTTGTGCTGCCTGGTTTCCTGTCTCCCTTTCTTCTTTTCCTCCCCCCTTCCTCTCCCTCTTTCCGGATTTGTTGGAAAAAGGGGGGCTGTTTGTGTAATTTCTTGGTCTGCTGGATCTTTTATAAAAACCCTGTTGCACCAAGCTTCCTTTGAAGGAAATAAGAATCAGTTATATTGAGTGATCAAGTGTATTTTCCATGGAGCACTGGCGCGTCATGTTGCACTTAATGCAATCGCGCCCTTTGGCGCAGCTACCCGCCATGCAACATACTCAAGATCCGCGCCAAATGGCGCAACTTTCCATCCTGCTGCAGTTGAAATTCATGCGCCCCCAAGCGCACCCTTTTCGCCTGTTACAAGCTTAAAACCTGCGCCTCCTTTAAACCTTTGGCGCACCTATTCTCCATGCTACATAATGTTTTCATGCGCCAAAGGGCGCACTCAGCTTTCATGCAACACAAGCCTTCTGCGCACAAGTATAAAGATTACATAGGCGCTGGCGCACCCTCCATTGCAGTAACATGATGTTGAGTAAACCCTCCATGCGCCGCGCCATATCCCTTTAGCACACCATTTGTTAATGTTACACAATCCATCCATGCGCCAAAGGGCGCACCGAACCCCAATGTAACACGCATTTCCTGTGTGCCTTGCTATAAAATGTAACCTGCTTCATCCATGCGCCATGCGCCCTTGGCGCTAATATAACCTCTGCAACATTCCTTTCTTGTGCGCCTTATCTATTTGGCCTGCCAGTTGCATTTTTCCTGCGCCCTAAGCCTTTAAATATCTAGCTCCTTCTGCTAGCTTTCCAATAGAAGATCAAATGACTAATTCAACCTTTTTGGATTGGGTCTCTCTTCTTCTTCGTGCAGATCAGCAACTGAGTTCGAAAGAACACATGTCTACGTCAAGCAAGAAACCCACCAAACCAAGAGGAAAGGCCAAGCTAACGGAAGAAGAAATGAAATACAAATATCAGAGGGTCAGGATGCCCGAATCACAGGCTGAGTGCAGTATGGATGTCAGAGACTCTGAATTGGGTCACATTGACATGGATGAGTTCTGGGTTAGAACTCAAAAAGTTACAAGAAGTCCATGGATGGACAAGTTAATAGGCAGTGCTCTGCATTTTGCCGGCGGAATCCCAGTCAGCGCTGTAAAAAATGAATTCATGATGGTGGTTGCCCAATGTTACAACAAAGACACAAGATGTGTCGAGAACAGTAAGGGCGAGGTAGTCATAAACCTCACTGCCCGTCATTTTGAGT
>JAHRHJ020000969.1:0-39201 GCA_019776745.2 Taxus chinensis
GATGCATGTTATCAAAATTACCTTGGGGGGGTGAATTTTGGATAACAGTTTGGCGACTCAGCGGGGTCATCTGCCTGCTAGATGAATGATTTAGTGGCCTTTTGAAGCAATCCTTTGGGCATGGAGTCATGAGTTGTAACCTACAACTGATCTAAACTTTGAAAATCTTCCCTCTGAGCCACTTGGAAACCCACTGAAACTTGGAGTTGTTCTTCACCAAAATGCCACTTAAATGGACTGTGCAAGAGCAAAACCAGCAACACCAAAAACTATGTACAAAACTGAAAATCATACATGCCCCAAATGGAACATGTAGAGTGTGCACAAGCACTTCTTCTGCTGAAAGAAAACCTACCTACTCTACTCTAACTGGAAGCAAAGGCAAGCTAAACAAACCCTGCAACTGGTTATGCAAAATAGCTTCCTTTCTTCAAAATTGGCAGCCATGCAATTGATTTGGCAGTTGATCATGGCTGTTTGGATGGAGTGGAAAATCAACAAGAAGCTGGTCTTCTATCCAAATCATCAAGGTGTCAACTGAACAAATCCAATACCTCTTTTAGTTGCTCTGCATTTGGATTGGAGAGGTATGGCAGCTGATCCTTGGTACTTTGTAGCTCATCCTCATGCTTAGAAGCAAGCATGACTGGTTGTGGCTTCTCCTTTGGCTCCAATGAAGCCAAATACCTGATTGGGCAAGGTCTGATCCATTTGATATGCCCATAGCTATGATTTTCAACTCCAAGAATGGAGTTCCTTCTTGTAGACCCTCTTAGGTGAATGGTGTGGAAGAAATGGTGGAATCCTTCTGTCCTTTCTCTTCCTCCAATGAAGAACATGGAAGATTTAAATCTTCCAATCTTGATCCCAAAGAGCTGCTGTAAGATGCAGGCTACTACAAATGAATGATCTCCTTCATGACAAGCAGGCTCTGGTGTTTGGAATGTGGATGTTGAAAGAGAGAAAGGTGAAAACTCAACCGGTTGACACTTTCCATCAAAAGGGTAGATCTCCAAATCTGACAGGGAAACTGCCTCATTGTTTTGTATGATGCTTAGATGTTTTCAACTTCCTCCATGGATTTCCTCTAGATCTGCAACTGATGGACCACCATGGTTTCCTTATGTGGTTGATCCAGATATTGCTGTTTGAGAGATCAAACTCCTTTTTATTACTAGAACTTGAGAGAGTCGTTAAGTGGAAAGAAGAACCTGATGGTAGGTTCTTCTGCTATCTTATCCTGCTTTGTTGCTCCCCTTTGGATCTGCACTTTTCTCCTCCAAGCTAGAATGTGCTCCTATTTTTGGATTTGGAGCATGATTCTCCTTCTTGTTCTGAATAAACTCATTGATGAAACTCACTTCTTCCAGGATAGTTTGTGAAGTCAATGATCTTCACATCTAATGCTCTCTTCTGCAAGACTACACTTCTACATAAATATTGCTTGAAATCAACAATCTCCTCAACTTTGTTGCTGTCCAAAAAAGCCTCAGTTGTTTTCTGCTAGGTCCCATTGGGGGATTTCCATCTATGGATGGGTTTGTCAAATTTAAATTTATGCAGACCCAAATTTTTCAATTGTTTTGTCATTGTAATCTTTTCCGTTCTTTTCTTAATTGCTGTCCTTAGATGAATGATTTTTTACAATTTCTTCTTTCCCATCATGGAATTGGGATGCAAAAAGAGGATGGGTTGATAAACTCAACTTGATTTTACAATTTTTTGTGGTGGTGGAGGCAGTGAAACCTCTATGTTTCTTTGGAGGAGGGAGGTATTTGTGTTAGCTCTTGTGGAGGGGATGACTAGTTTGGAATCTTAAAAAGGAAAGAAGAATTGACCTTGGAGGTGGAAGACTAGAGGCATGGAGAAAGTTGGATTGTCCCACATTTTAAATCGATCCAGCAGATGCCTTGGAGAGTTGGTAAATGAGATAGACAATGATTAGATTGAGAAGGTAATGGAAAGAGAAATATACCAGATTTGATGGTGTGGACTTAACCTTGACAAGGTTGTTCAACAACTATAGTCTGGAGTATGCCTCTATTTCTGAGTATGTCCATTTTGCAAGCAAAGGCGAAAAGATTGCAATCATGAAGTCAAGCCTTCTCCTGAGGGCTGTAATGCCTTTGGAAAAGGTCCCACCCATGGACATGGGTGTTCCATAGACCAATTCCAAAAGCTTTCATTTGTGCAATATGATCCCCTGGATTGCACACATCCCCACCTCCATCTTTTGGATTTATCTCCAACTTATTTCAGCATCTGGATCTGATGGTCTTCTTTGTATGCATAACTCTTGCTTCTTGGATTAACTGCTCCATAGCCAAACTGAAGGTTTGGGTTATGCTTTTCATATGGGTATGCATACTTGATGTCTTGAATCTGCTCAAAATGCTTGATTTGGAGGATTTGTAAAACATGGTTGGAAAGGTGGAATCATATGTGCTGTGTGTTGATGTGATCCTTCTCCATGATGGAAATGGTGGTCATGATTGCACAACTTCATAGAATGATAAGAAGATTGAAAGATGGATGGAAATAATTTGTAGCTTATGAAAATGTAATGGAGGAGAAGGTCCTGTATGGGGACTTCACAGATGGGTTGTTGACCAGATGGAGTCGCCAGATACTGTTTGCAATTCAGCCTCCAAGAGGCTGAAGTTCTTCACAAGAATCTTGGATCTGATCTTTCTCAACCTGAAAAGATGAAGCTGAAAGACATCTAAGGTCCCACTGGGCATGCTAAGGGAGTAAAACTGTTATTTCTGCATAATCACAGCACCCCTGGATGACATCAGGCTTCTAGGTTGATGTTCATGGCATCCATTTTGTGATATGCACAACATCTGAATCCTCTCTCCAAGGATGTGGGACCTGTGTGAGAGAGTGAATCTCCAGACTTTTCCCAAAGGCTGGTTCCTTTGCATATCCTAAACTACCTGCCATGTTATTCCAGTGTAGGCAAGCTAATCTGCAAAATCCTAGATCTACACCATGCCAAGGTTTGTTTGACAAAGAAAGAGAGAGAGAGAAGAGAAAAATAGCAAAACCTACACTTGTGGATACACCATGAAGAAGGAGAATGTTGAACATTATCAAAACTGCCATGGACCTCTCACAAAGAGAGGTGAGCAATGGGAAGGATGGACAGATGCATCACAGGCACCAAGGATAGATTTCACACAGGAAAAGTGTCCCATTAAAATCCATGAACATCAGCTATTCAGACAGTTCAAGAATGACTATCTCCATGTTTCAAACATGCTAAAATAGTTTATCTGAGAAGAGAAAGAAGAAAACAGTCATGTTCTCTTTAAAAACGAATTCACATGATGGACAGATGGCCTCACAAAACACGTTTTTTGTTGCATCCAGAAATTTGCACAGAACATAAATTCCATCAGATGTAAAAGGCAAAAAATGCCATTATTAGAGCAGGGAGGAGGTTCCCTGAACTCCATTTTCAACCCTAGAGAAGAAAATTTTAAGGGAGGGCAAGCCGAAAGAATGAACAACTTTAATACTTTCTTTGCCCCTCTTTACAAATTAGAAAGAATGAGAGAGGGAAAAGTGTCAGGGAAATTGGATAGAAGATCTAAAGTACCACTTCTAAAATTATCAAGGTATAACTCATATTCATTTGCGGTAGAATGAGAGATTCTATTGGAAAAGGCGGTATGTTTAAAGTAAATGGCGACTGTACTGTAGTATTAAAGTCTGGATCGAAATAAAAGCATAATGAATTGATGCCATGAACACGCACCAGAGATGTTTTCATAATTTTCTGAATCCTCTCCAGACTGGACCAAAATGTAAGATTACATTCCTTTTAGACATCATGTAGAACATCTCATAAGCTTTCCATTGATATGTTAAAGAAGAATGCAAATCCGAGCTCTGGATCAAAAGATATGCGATCCTGAAGATTTATGGTTAAAACAGCCAAATCGGGTCGGTTGAATTTTTTCCCGCGCTTACCTTTTTGGATGACATGGAACATGTTTTGATTGGTTAGGGATTCATCTCTCGCACAGTTCAGGATGAACAATCTCAATTGCATTTTGCATAATTTGGAGGCTGGTTGGACACATTTTCCATTTTTCTGGAAATTCAGTTTGGTCGCCACCTTTGGAAAATGAAACATTCATTACTTGGCACTCAATACGACCCCTGCCTGGATGCCTTTGACTGTTACTACCTTTTCTGCACGCACTTCCGGATTGGGCCTGCGGCCATTATTACTTCGGCAATTTGAATCCTCCCTAGCTTGATGCATTTATTCCGTGAGGACACGTGGCAATTTCCTCATTGGGCTCGGGTCATTGCTTCAAAACTTGCCCTTTGTAACTGATTTTGAACTTTTCTTGCCTATGTGACAGTCTAAATGATTGGTTTCGGTCCTCTGGGCCCTTTCGGCTCCTTCGCGATCCTCCGTCCCGACGTTGTAGTTTGACACCGTTGCACCCGAAATGTGCTTCCTTGTTCTAATTTAGCCAAAACCGTTTGTAGCAAGTTCTAAATTTCCTTGTTTGCGCAAATTTGGGCTTTTTGTCCCACGTCCTATTTTTATTTTGGCCAAAATTTCAGCCGACTTTTCCCATTTCGGGCATTTTTGGCCCGCCAACCCATTTTATGTTCCTTCAGTGAACTTGTCATGGGTTTTCGGCCGAGATCGGCCGGGGGCCATCGTTTTTCCAAAACTTTCTTTGCTAGCCAACTTATGACACTTTCGGGCAGTTTTTGTGCTTTGCGCGTCCCAATTTCTTTTGGGAAAATTTCGGCCGACCGGCCGGTTAGCCCTTGATTTCGCGTCCATTTGAGCCCACTCGTAAAAATGTACCCTCTTGAAAAAGTTAGTCAAAATTCTTCCTTTTTTCGGCTGGATCGGCTTTTTCGATGCCCGCCGTTGTACTTCTCGTCCCGACTTGTCCCAAATGCTTAGTGGACACCGAGCCTGGAAAATGGCTTTTCGGGCCGGTTCTAGGCGGTTCGCGTACCTTTGTCCCGATTGGACCCGACGTGTCCCCTACCTTGAGCTACAGGACTTAGGAGGATAAATTTTTCCTGGATCAACCTTGATGAAGCCTTTCTGCAATTTTTCCACATTTTCTCAGAGCTTTCTCCTCCATTTTCGGCCTGGAGGAGTTAGAGTGATTCCTGAAGAGAACCTAAGAAACCTTGATTTGTGCTCTGAGGCAATCAAGGTCTTGAGGTTCTTTGCAAGATTTGACTATCCTGAATGCATGTTATCAAATTTACCCTGGGGGGGTGAATTTTGGATCAATATTTTGGGTCACATGACTCGGTAAAACAGAATTGATTGGAATGGAATGAAATTAAATATCTAAAGATGAATGAACCTTCAGTAGGGGTAGCGGTTGGGCTTAAGTATGTTTTTCCTAAGTGGATTCATTTGCCCTTTGCAAAACATCTTCGAAAATTCCTGAGTAATTAGCAACTTGAAAGAAAAATATCACAACCTTTCCCTCAGAGGCCTTCGGAACGGATGGCAGACCATCATAAAAGCATCCTTCTAAAGTAATTTATTCAAGTTCAGTAATCGGGAAAAAATGTTAATGCCTTGACAGGAAGGAAATCCTAGCATTCTTCGAAAGATCAAGTGAGTTGAAATCAATTGACTTTGCAATCCACATAGAAATCTATTTCAAATGTGGCTACTCTTTTTTGGGATGTTTAAGTGAGAAAGATCCGTGCACTTCCAGTTGCTCAGTACATATTTTTTCAACAATGACATCTTAAAATTCACCCATCTAAGCTTATGAAATGGTCAACTTACTGAAAATTGGATCCATCCCTTTAACAAAAATTTTCCCCTTCTGCTTTGCAGTCCAAACTTGATGGCGTGTCTGAAGTTTTTTAATTTAGTTCCTATTTACAAAATGTTTACCTGATGAACCTTTAAGCAAATGATGGGAAACGTATACTTTTGAAAAATAAAAAGCCGCTTCCAAGGGTTCATAGGCCCGCCAAACTATACCTTTTTCAAGGTGAAAAATTTAAGTCTCCTCGAGTACCGCGTTTTTTAAACTGTCCATCGACCTGTAGGACTCTGAAATATGGAGTTAGGATAAATTTTGAATGTCACTGGGATAGAATATTTCCTTGGATCAAAGAGTGGGCCTTTCAAGACCTTAAGTTGGTTTTATATCATTGAACTAGGTATCTAGTCGGCAAATTTCCTGGGCTCTGAGAGTGGAGAATGAAATTGTTTTCTGCCTTACTTTGATAACTCTAGACCAATTGGACCTTATTGAACATTTAAATCTAGTTGAAGTTCTGAATTTTTTTTTCCTCCTATTAATTAGAGCAGGTATAGGGTAAGATTACTCCTTGAATCTAACTAGAACATGTAACCCTAATTTTTGGAACCTTGTAAACTTGTTATAAGTTAATAAAGGAAACTTTTGTATTAGTAAATAGGGATTTAATATTTGTTCCTGAACCTATTAGTGAAAACTAATGTCTTGCAATTTAGTTGTGGACACTTTTCAAAGGAAAAAAAAATTATTCCATTATTTTCTAGCTAACCCTAGGTTGTTTCTTTGGTCTCAAGTGGTTGTTGAAACAGGCACTACATCTTGGTATTATAGCAGTGGTTCAAAGCTTGGACCATTGGGCACACTAGAAAACTTGAGACATGAAAACTTAAACCTAGCACACTGAAACCTAGAAAACAACTTAGCAAGAATTTGTATGTTTTTAGTAAACATGGAAGTTGTATAACTTAGAAAATGAACTAACTCTCACTTTGGTCTGTGCAGGAGGCTCAGATAAGAGTGAGAGGAACCTTTCACAGAGAGACTCACCACCACCACCACCACCACCAGATCAGGGGTGTAGCAGCCATTCTACCTCAGATTCTACAGACCCTTTAGGATGTTAATGTTTCTCTATGTAGAGGATTAGGTGGAGGGCAGTAGCTAGTCATGATAGAGCTCCTTCTATCGAGGGTCAGGTATCTCCTTGACTTAGCAAGGAGCATAGAGGAGAGAACTCCCATGTGGAGTCAGTCAGAGTAGAGTCACCACCTAGGAGACAGGGTGACAGAGTTCCAGAGCATAGAGAGAGGTCTCAGAGCCCTAGGCTTAGGGATGAGCATGCAGAGAGACCTAGAGGCTGACAGACCACAACAGTGGATCACATCAGGGAGATCTTAAAGCTTAGGCCCTCACATTACTCAGGTGATATAGGTGGATTTCAGGCAGAGGCCTGGCTAGTGAGCTTGAGCGGTTGCTTCAAGCTTTGTCCTTGTTCTAGCAACATGAAAGCTCGTGTTGTGATCCATCTACTGAGGGATGGAGCAGGAGTATGGTGGAGGACAGAGGAGCAGAAGCTCCATGTAGATTCAGAGACAGTGACTTGGGAGCTATTTGAGGAGAGATTCAGGAGTAGGTACCTATCATGGAGGTTCATCCAGTAGAGGATTGATGAGTTCCATGACCTCCGACAGGCTACCCTTTCAGTAGCAGAGTATGAGAGTAGATTTCTAGATCTACTTCAGTATGTAGAGTATATGCAGGATGAGCAGGTGTGGATTCATAGGTTCATCTGGGGCCTGAATTTGGACATTGGAGGTGCAGTGCAGATTCACTATCCATAGACTTTAGCAGAGGCCATTGAGAAGGCCTATATTACAGAGGAGACTCGGGGTAAAACCCAGCAGGCTAGAGACCGAGTCAGGAGCCGCATTCAACAGATGCAGGATGATAGATCGAGAGGTTAAGTACCTCTTCCTTGTGGTGGTTAGCATTCAACATAGTCATCCTTTAGGCCATAACAGCAGCAACAGTCCCACCCACCGTATAGACCTCCACAGAGAGCTGATGCACAGAGAGGTCAGAGTATGGGGCCTCCTCCTAGGGGTCCCATCAGGACACAGGGTGGACCTAGAGCTCAGTCAGCTGGAGCTCGCCAGTAGAGGCCACATTAGACCATAGCCAGATCATCAGGATCCACACCACAGGCTTCTAGGGCACCTACTAGAGGTGCTGTTCCTTGGAGAGGATCAGGTGGTTGCTTTGGATGTGGAGTAGCTGGACATTTTTGGAGAGATTTCCCTCAGAACCCTAACAAGGGTAAGGCACCAATTTCTGAGCTGATAGTTGGTGACATGGGACATAGCCACAGGATTTATGCAGTGGTTGAGAACCACCAGGTAGAGCACCAGAGCATAGTCATTGAGACCACAGGTAGCATTGGTGGTATTCCTACCTCTATATTGTTTGATTCTGGTTCTTCTGATTCTTTCATTGCACCATCTTTAGTAGAGCGATGCAGGCTGGTGGCAGTTAGGCAGGGTCTTAGTTGGGATGTCGAGATGGCTTCTGGAGCCAAGATCTCTGTGGACTCCTTAGTTAAGGAGTGTGTTGTGGATTTGGGACCTTTCACCACTACCTCAGATCTCCATATCCTTCCTTTGGGCTCGTATGGAGTTATCTTAGGTATGGATTGGTTATCTACACATAGGGCCAGGATGGATTGTTATCATAAGACTATAGCTTGTGCAGATGATTTGGGAGTTGAGTCGGTGATCTCAGGGGTCAGGAGACCCATTTCTATTCACACCATTTCCGCTATGCAGCTTAAGCAGTGTGTGCGATGGGGTTGTCAGATGTATGTTGTTACAGTCAGTGACAGATCAGAGGATGGGTCTAGTGGACCATCGCTAGATGATCATCCCATCTTGAGAGAGTTTTCTGATGTATTTCTAGGGGAGCTACCGGGGTTACCACCCCCACGTGAGATTGATTTTCATATAGACCTAGTTCCTAGAGCAGAGCCTATCTCATGGGCACCTTATCAGATGACCACCCCAGAGCTCTGTGAGCTCAAGTTACAGCTTGAGGGCCTTTTGGAGAAGGGCCTTATCCATCCTAGTGTATCCCCTTGGGGTGCACTGGTGATTTTTGTGAAGAAGAAGGATGGATCATTGCGGTTGTGTATTGATTACCACCAGTTGAACAAAGTAACGATCAAGAATCATTATCCTCTTCCTCGTATTGATGACTTGTTTGATCAGATGAAGGGAGCCACAGTGTTCTCTAAGATTGATCTCAAGTCGGGCTACCATCAGTTGAGGATTTCAGAGGTGGACATTCATAAGACCACCTTCCGTACGAGATATGGGCACTATGAGTTCACAGTGGTGCCTTTTGGTTTGACGAATGCCCCTGCAGTGTTTATGAGTTTGATGAATGGGGTATTCAGAACCTTTTTAGATCGCTTCGTGCTCATCTTCCTAGATGACATTTTGATATACTCATGTACACGTGAGGAGCATGAGGGGCACCTTTGACAGGTTCTTTAGTGTCTTCGTGAGCAGCAACTTTACGGGAACTTGGAGAAGTGTGCTTTCTTTCAGACAGAGGTGCAATATTTGGGTCATATCATTTCTGGGGAAGGTATCATAGTTGATCCTTCCAAGATTAGAGCCATTATGGATTGGCCAACACCCACTACAGTGACCGAGGTGCATAGCTTCATGGGTTTAGTAGGTTACTACCAGAGATTTGTTCAGGACTTCTCTCAGATTGTGCACCCTATCACTTCCCTTCAGAGGAAAGGGAAGAAGTTTGTTTGGTCAGATAGATGTGAGTAGGCCTTCAGGACACTGAAGGAGTGCCTCACTACAACACCCATTCTTGCAGTGCCAGATCCACAGGGTGAGTTCTTTGTTTGCATAGATGCTTCTTTAGCAGGGCTTGGAGGTGTGTTGATGCAGGATGGCAGGGTTGTAGCTTTTGAGTCTCGCAAACTCAAGGATCACGAGCTTAATTATCCTACCCATGATCTTGAGCTTATGGCAGTTGTGCATGCTTTGGTTAGATGGAGACATTTTCTTCTTGGATGGAGATTCACACTCAGGACAGATCATTTGAGTCTTCGCCACCTCTTCACGCAGCCCAATCTAAATGCTTGTCAATGGCATTGGATGGAGTTGCTTTGTGAGTATGACATGGAGATAGAGCATGTGAAAGGGAAGGAGAATGTGGTAGCAGATGCTCTCAGTAGATGGAGACATGTGGCTATGGCCACCTCAGTGAGCACATATTTGTGGAGCAGGATTCTTCAGCAGCTTCCTCTTGACAGCTTCTACATGGCAGTATGAGTAGAGATCGAGTCACAGAGACCCCTTGAGGGGAAGTTTGATGGATTTTCCTTAGAGGTAGATGGTCTTCTCAGGCACAGAGGTAGGATATATGTTCCCAGAGATGGAGGCTTGAGGCAGGACATCTTGGTAGAGGCACATCATGCACCCTATTCAGCCCATCTTGGGGTGAAGAAGATGCACGCTACCTTGAGACAGTTGTACCACTGGAGAGGACTTCATCGAGATGTGGCTCAATTTGTGTCATGGTGTTTAGAGTGCCAGAGGGTTAAGGCTGAGCATCAACATCCAGTAGGTCTTCTTTATCCTCATGCCATACTGGAATGGAAGTGGGACACCATTTCCATGGATTTCATTGTTGGGCTACCTATGTCAAGATATCACCACGACGCCATTATGGTCACGGTTGATAAATTGACAAAAGTGGCTCACTTTTCTCTGGTGAAGACCACTTATACAGCTAGAGTAGTGGCATGAGTATATTTGGATGAGATTGTCAGGTTGCATGGGATTCCGTGGAAGATCATTTGTGACTGCGATCCTTTGTACACTTCACATTTCTAGACTACCATGCAGTATGTCCTCGGGACGAGGATCAACTTCAGCACAACATATCACCCTGAGACAGATGGATAGACTGAGTGAGTAAATCATATTTTAGAGGATATGCTCAGGATGTATGTGATGGATCAACAGTCTAAGTGGGAGGAGTACCTGTACTTAGTGGAGTTTGCCTACAATAATAGTTTTCAGAGTTCTATAGGCATGGCTCCTTTTCAGGCATTATATGGTAGAGAGTGCAGGACACCCCTTAGCTGGGATAGGTTAGAGGACAGAGTATCTCTTGGACCAACTCTTTTGTAGGACATGGAGCAGCAGGTAGTGTTGATCAGGTAGAGATTGCAGGAGGCACAGGACAGGTAGAAGAAGTATGCGGATCAGCATAGGATTGATCATAACTTTGATGTGGGCATGAAGGTGTTCCTTCATGTTAGACCACATAAGAGCCCTATCCATTATGGAAAAGGTTTTAAGTTAGCTCCTAGATTCATTGGTCCCTTTGAGATCTTGGAGTGTATCGGCCCTTTGGCCTACCGTCTAGCATTAACACCTAGCTTGTCTCGCGTACATGATGTGTTTCATGTTTCTGTCCTTAGGAGGTACATTGCAGATCCTTCTCATGTGTTGGACTGGACATCATTGTAGGTGCAGGATCAGGGGCAGGTGATGGTGGAGCCCATCTGTATCATAGATCATAGGACCCTGGGCCTTCGAGGTAGAGAGATTGATCAGGTACGGGTGCAGTGGGACAGATATGATGAGACTGCAGCCACTTGGGAGGATGCCACAATATTACGAGTGTAGTTTCCACATTTGTTCCAGTGACTTCTAGGAGGAAGTTCGAGTCTAAGGGGAGGGGGATGTAGTGCCCACTTCCCTTTGACACTTTTAGATACTGATTTTGATACTATTGATCATATTATGGACACTATTATGTTTTGTTTTAGTATGATGGTTAGATGTTAGATCATGGATTATTATTGATCTGGATTGGTTATTATGCATGATGGTTACTAGAGACATTTTCTATATGTGGTTGATGATATACTGTTTGATAGGGACATATTATGGATATTGATTTGGACTTGTGACACTTGATATTTGGAGTAGACCTAGTATGGTAGATTCTTGATGATGATATAGTTGATTTATGAATTAAAAATGATAATGTTGAATTCTTGATATTGTTGTGATTCATGTGTTTAGATGATCTTGAAATGTTGTTTATATCATTTTGGATGTTCTGATATGGCCATGAGGCTGAAGGAGGTTTTTACATTTTACAGGTTAAAAATCACAACAATGTTGGGGGACTGGAGACTAACCATATTAAAATTTCGGGTGAATTCAACAAGGTCACCATGGCAACTGTGTTGTTGTGTTTGTGTGTTGTGTTATGTTAGGAATTCCCATGGGGGGATTTCCATTATATGTGACCATGAGATATGTGTTTTATTTATGTGTTCCTTTTTGAATTATTGTTGTATGTATTTTATTTGTAATGTGTTCCTTCTTTTAATTAATTTAAATGTGGTAGATTAATGTGAGAGATCATATAGTTAAATTTTATTTAAATTAAATTGGGATGTGGAATGTAATAAATAAAGTTTTTGTTATAAATATTAATGTTGTAGGAATGTATAAAAATGTGTAAGAAATATGTAATAGTCTTGTAAGGTAGATTTTGGAAGGTCAAGCACTCCATCTTTTATGAAATTCGAATTTGACCTTGGAGGCCAAATTTGGAGGCTTGTGGGACAAGTTAAACTTGTCCCACACCTCTTAAAATGATCCACCAACCATGCCTATGGTTTGGAGGTTAAATGTAGGCATTTATAATGCATTTTGAAGTGACAATATGTAAGTTTTAATTGCACTTCCCTTACATGTTTTAAATTTGGTCCTTTTGGAGTATGGGCATTTTTGGAGTATGTAAGTGATTTTGTCATTTTTATTTATTGTGATTTGGTGAAGGATGTTGAATTTCCTCTTGGGGTTGAGGAAGAATGATGTGGCATCCCACATGGATCCACATCACCCTCTTCTCTTCCCTCTCCTATAAAGTGAAACTCCTTACTTGTTTATGGTTATTGAAACTTTGTCCATTTCTTCTTGGGGGTGCATTTTTGGTGTTGTTTCTTTTGGAGCTTGTTTGAGGAAGAGCTTGGAGTCTTTTTGCTTGCTTGAAACCTTGCTGATTTTGGACTATATTTGGCATCTTGGAAAGCTTGTGAGCTTGGAACAAACTCCAGTATGGAGAGGTAGGATCTTGAGCTGTGTTTTAATTATTTTTCCTTCTCTTGCATGCATGTTTAAATGGTGTTTGTGTTTGCATTCTTGGCTGGTTGGGTAGAATGCTTAGGGCATGGTGTAGGAGAAGGCTATGGGGATTTCATATGGGGGGCATAAGGGATTGCCAATGGCACTAGTTTTATTGAGGAGGGAGTTTTGGTTTGGGATCCACCTTGGAAAAGAAACTGCTTGCATTTCTTACTCTTGGGGGGCATAAGGGATAAACTTGGGGGGGCATAAGGAGGGGTTGGGAGATATAAGGTTTATGGGGTTGATATGTTTATTGGTGGTATGCATTTTGGTGGATGCTCAATTCTAAATTGGGAGGCATAAAGAGTTCCCCATAGTCCTTGCTCTTGTTGGCTTGTTTGATCAAGCCTATGTGTTGTGTGTATGATTTCAAATGTAGTTGGGAACTGCTGTCTTGTTGGACTGTGTATTTTATTGTTTGTATGCAATGTGAAGAATGCTTGTTTGTTGTGGAAGAAGCCTTGTTGCCATGTGTTGATGTTCATACTTTATTTCAATATGGTTGGGGCTCGGGGGCCAATGAGGAAAGGATGGCTTCTCCTTTCTCATTGGATGTCTTGGTTGGGTGGAGAGCGTTGCCTTTCCCCCTTCCTTGTTGTGATCAAGATGAAAGAAGAAGAAACAAGCATGTTGCTGTTTGGAGAAGGAATTTCACAGTTTGACAGTCATTTCCCTTTGAGCAAATTCAATGTAACTTTTCCCACTTTGAGTGGATGAATGTATAAATGTTGTAATGTGAAGCATTGCATTGTTAATGGAAGTTGAATTTGAATTGAGAAATGTAAAGAAGAATTATACTTGTTCTCTGTTTTTGGAAAGTAAATGTAAAGGATATTATAAGCATTGTAATTTGTATTTTGTAATTGAATTGGAAGAGTGTTAAGTTGTAAAAGTGTCATTGAATTATGAATGCATTGAAGTAGTTTCAAAATTGGATTGTATACTGGAATTGTTTTGATGTCCAAGAATGATATCTCTATTTTGAAAAGGAATAAGAAACAGTGTTGTTATTGTATGTATTGTAGTTTGAAATCAAATAGAAAGGAAAGTTGTAAAATTGTATTGATGATCAATGAAGGATTGCATTCCTTTCTCAAAAGTGTTTTACCTTGTTCATATGCTATCTTCTCCATTGGAAATCTGAGTTTTACTTGCAATGAGAAACCTCTGTTTGGAATGTTGAAAGAAGAATGCATATGGAATGAAAGTCAATGTTATTTTCCTTGCAAAATGTATATTAAAACTGAAATCAGAAATGTAGTTTCATTTAGAATTGGATGGATGATTTAATAAGCAATGTATTTGACTAAGTTAGGAATCATATGCACATTTAAATGACAAAATGGAGATTCCAATTTAAAGAAATAGTTCACTGTAATATACTTCATCCTGGCAATTCACATTTTAATAAAAATGAACAGTTCATACTTGCACTAAACAATAAGTTATGAAACATTGAAAATTAGACTTAGTACTACCTAAGGAACTCAAATTCACTATAACAGTCAAGAATGAATCTCCAAAACTTAATGAATTTCAATTCGGAGCTTGTACAGTCATTTTTCCGTCTATTGCCAGAAAAATGCAACCTTGAACAGATTTGATAAATTGACTTCCCTAAAACACTCTAAACCCTCCCTAGACTAGTCCTCCATGTCTGTTTGACATGTTGAGTGAAGGAGGAGTTCTAATTTTATCAAAATTATAAGTTGGAAATTCCCAGTTTGCCAAATAAAGGCTTGCTGATATTTTTTACAAAATTGACGCTTTAAACTTAATCAAAAAGAAAATTTGATGTTCCCTATGCAAAGAGGGCATCGAGAGATTTCTGAAAAGTCCTTGTTTTCCCAAAACTGAGCTTTCTAGCTCAAGTTATGACACTTTGAAGTTTTTGTGCCTTGGCGGGAAAATTTGGGAAAATTTTCCCTGGCGGGCCCGCAACCCAAAAATTTCCCATCAAAATTGCCCTTAGAATTTTTTTTGAAATTTTTGGCTTGATAAAATTTTCACTTTTCCCTCCACCGGCCCGCAGCCAATCAGAGGCTGTCATGTGTCCTCCAGGGGCTGAGGCGGAGGTAGGGATAAATTTTACCCCTTAAACTTTTTGAAATTTTTTAGAAAATTTTCACTTTTCCCTCCGCCAGCCCACAGCCAATCAGAGGGTGCCACATGTCCCCTTGTGGCTATGGTGGAGGCACGGGTTCTTTTAAAACCCTTAGCTTTTATAAATTTTTTTGGGAAAAATTCCCATGTTGACCCCGCCGGCCCGCGGCCAATGAAAGCGTGCCACGTGGCACCTTGGGGGTGGGCGGAGGTTCGACCTTCCTTAGAGAAATTTTTTTTGGGCCTTTGGGAAAAATTCCAAAATTCCTCCCATGGCCCGCAACTCCGCCTTCTCCTTTGGATTCCCTCCTTCGGTGGGTGTGTGGACCCGTGCGTCCTTTCTTTCCTTTTTTCCCCCTTGGGCGCTAAGCACTAAATTCTTCCACCACCGTGTCCCTCCTCGTTCTTCTTCGGATTTGACTCCATGGGTGCCACATGTCCCCTTGTGGCTATGGTGGGTGCGTGGACCCACACACTTCTTTCTCCTTTTTTCCCTTCGTTGGTGCAAAGCGCCAAAAATTCCCCGCCACCCGCCCTTTCCTTTCCCCTTTTTTTCACCTTGCGCCAGGACCTGACACGTGTCCCCTAGAGACTTGCGGGGGCATGGAGTGTTTTTTGACTTTGAGCCATGCATTGGGAAAATTTCCCAATGCCACCCCGACCCGCCAACCCACCCAAGGTGCACTCCTCCTCCTCTTGCCACGTGTCCCTCTGGGAAAATTTGACCCCAAGACTCCGCCCACTTATATCTTGAGTTATACAAGGAGTTAGGAGGACTTCTTTATATCACCGGAAAGGTGAGAAAATTTCCTATCCATTGGGAATGGTTTAGGGAAATTTTGAAAGCATTGAATATGAGAAAAATCTAGTTGAAGTTCTGAGCCTGTTAGAGAGCAGGTATGGGGTAAGATTACTCCCTGAATCTAACTAGAACATCTAACCCTAAAATTTGAACCTTGTAAACTTGTTATAAGTTAATAAAGGAAACTTGTGTATTAGTAAATAGGTTTGTTCTGGAACCTATTAGTGAAAACTGATGTCTTGCAATTTAGTTGTAGACACTTCAAATAAAAAAAAAATTATCCCTTAATTTTCTAGCTAACCCTAGGTTGTTTCTTTGGTCTCAAGTGGTTAACCGGTTTTTCTCCATCAAAACAGTCCTACAAATATGACAGATAAACTACCTCATTGCTATCCTACTGCAAATGCTCAACTTCCTCCATGGTGTCCTCTTGATTAAAAACTTGTTCACCATGGTTCTCCTCATCTCCAATCATTGAGTTTGAAAGATCAAACTCTCTTCAGCAATAGAACTTGAGAGAGATGAAGTAGAAAGAAGAACTGAAGGTTCTTCTATAGCCCGCTTTGTGCTCAAAGCCTTTGGATCTGCACTTTTCTCCTCCTCCACAGCTAGAATGTGCTCCTCTTCTTTTGGATTTGGCAGCTTCTCCTTCCTCTGTTGCTTGAATACAATCTTGCTCTTGATTAAACTCTTCCTCTAGCATGAAGTTTGTCAAGTCAAACTCTTCAATCTGTTGCTTTAGAGGACAAGTTGGGACTGTAAGATCTTCTTCAGAGCTTTCTTCCTTCATGGCTGATTGTGCAACTTGAATTAGATCAGAATTCTCTTTAGAAAAAGTGCCAACATGGACACTACATTCTGATCAAAATGATTGCTGATCTGCTTCTTCCTTTTTCTCTTCTTCTGTTGTAACAAAATCAGTCCTGACCACCATTTGTTCTTCAACTCTGGCCTCCTCTGTAGGCTTCAACCATCAAGGGGATCTTCTCAATTCCATATTTAAGAGCCAAAATCACTAAGCTCTTAATCATTCCTTCTTTCCTTGGCTCTTCCTCTTGCTGTCCTTCATGACTGATTTTCACAATTTCTTCTTCCCCACATGGATTTGGGAATGCAAGAGGAGAGACATATTGGAGTTCAACCAATTTTGCAATTGTTTGTGGTGGTGGAGGAGGTATAAATCCTTGTTTCTTTGGAGGAGAGGTTATTTCTATTGGTTCTTGTGGAGGGGATGACTGTTTGGAAGGGAAAAGAAAGAAGAATTGAGATGGGGTGGAAGACTAGGGAATGGAGAAATGGATTCAACATTTGGGATGAAAGATGGAGAGTTTAAAACTTGACACTGCTGAGATAAAATGAGATGGGAAAGAGGAAAAGGAAAGACATGAGATGGTGTGCTTACCCATTGACAAGGTTGCTGAATACTCCTCTCATACACCTCTATTCCTTCAGTCCATTTGCAAGAAATGACAATGTTGCAATCATGAAGTCAAGCTTCTCTTGAGGGCTGAAGTAACTTGGAAAAGGGCCTCCCCATGGACAAGGAGTCTGTAACAAATTCTGAAAGCCTTCATTTGAGCTGTTGCTCTTGATTGCACCATTTTTACCTCCATCTTTTGGATTTTCTCCACAAAACCAGCATCTTCCATTTGATTGTCTTCATTGCATGCATACCCTTGCTCTTGATATGCTTTCAAAACCAAACTGATTTTGGTATTTCTCATATGGGTAAGCATGCTGATCTTGAATTTGATCAAAATGCTGATTAGGAGGAGTTGTAAAAATGTTGGAGGTGAAATATATTACTGTTGTTGTAAATATGAATTCCATGATGGAAATGAAGTCATGATTGCACAACTTCATGGAATGCAAAAGAATGAAAGAGATGGAAAGAAGAATGGAAATGGAAAACAGGTCTGTAACTTAGAGAATGAGTTATTTACCAGATGGAGTCACTAGATGTGCTTTTAAATATGCCTCCAAAGGCTAAATCCTTAACAGGAACACACCAACCTATCAAAAATAAAGTGGAAGACCTCTAAGGTCCCACTGGGCATGCCAAAAATGTTAGTGCAAATTCACAGCACCCCCAAAATGACCTATGGATCTACTTTTCTAAGGTAATGTCATTTGGTGTGAATGCACAACATTGAGCTTTCCCAAAGTGTGGGACCTTTGCAAATGGGGAAATCTCTCTATAGAAGGTTGGTTCCTCTTCCTAAACTACCTACCACAAGCTATTCTAGTGTAGGCAAGATAATCTAATCCTAATCTAACTATGCCAAGGAGATAGAGAGAGAAAAGAGGGAAAAACAGAGCCTACACTAAAATGGTGATACACCAGAGAAGGAAAATGTTGAACATCTATCAAAACTGCCATGAAACAAGGAGAGGTGAGAAATGGGAAGGATGGACAGATGCATCACAGGCCCAAGGATATATTTCACACAAAAAAATGTCCCAAAACTCCATGAACACAGCTCCAAAACTTGTAATGAACATTCAAACATGCATAAATACCTGCAATGAAGAGACAAGAAGAAAACAAGCAGAAAAACGAGCAAGGATGGACAAATGCATCACAAAACATGTTTTTTTGTTCCAGAAATTTACACAGAACATCATTTCATTGGTAAGAGGCAAAAAATTGCCATTACAGAGTAAAGGGGAGGAGGTTTGAAACTCCATTTTCAACCCTAGGGAAGAAAAGAAGGGAGGGCAGAGCAGAAAAGATGAACAACCTTTACAAATGAGCCAAATCTGGGTTTTAACCATCGAACAGGAAAGAAACATGAAAAACATAGGAAAATCAATCATTTGAAACTCCAACCACTGACAAATCATTCCAATCTTACCTACAAAGTGATGGGATTTATGGACAAACCCATAGGCCAAAGTACATTGCTCTGCAGAGCAAGAAAGAGGCCCATACTTCATTAATTTTGTTGGTTGGGGGGGTTTTCTACATTTTTTTACATGCTAGAGATGTTTTCCTATTTTCTCCTATAAATCTCCATAAAAATACAAAATTGATTTCTCCATCGTGTAGATAATTTCACCATCTTTTGAATGACACAAAGAACGTAAAAATATGAGCTCTGGATCAAAATTTATGCCCCTCTGAAGATTTAGGGCAAAATTAGGGCAAAAATGGATTGGCAGGCCAAAACTTTAAAATTTTCCCTTTTTTGAATTTGGGAAAATTTCCCAAAAATCCCCATGCCTTTCCACTCCACTGCCATGTGGCACTTTCCTATTCGCTAATGGGAAACACGGGCTCAACATATGTTTTCCTCTCTTCTTTCCTTTGATTTTTCATTGGGAAAAATTTCCTAACTTTTCCCCGCGCTCGGGCTGTCCCAGGGACACGTGTCGACTACTCTCATTGGGCATGGGCATGCACTTCAAAATTTTCCTTGGAATTTTAGCCACTTTGGCAAAATTTTCCATTTCCTTCCGTGTCTTCCCCGCCACCTGACAGGACACGTGGCATGCCTCAAATTGGTCCGCGGGCCTTCGGGCCAAAATTTTCCTTTACGCCCCGCTACTTCTTTGGTGAATTTTCCAACTTGTCCCCACTTCCCCAACCTCCGCCACCACATGGCACATCCTCATTGGCCTACGGGCCTACTAAGGGAAAGTTTCCCCCAAAAACTTTCCGCCGAGCCATAACTTTTGAGAAATACTTAGAGTTAGGAGGAAAATTTTACCTTTCTGGAAAGGTGAGGAAAAATCCTATCTTATAGAACCATTTCTAGAATCCATTGAGTGCCTAAAATGTGTAAAATTTGATATTGAAGCACAAGGAAGGAAAGAATGAAGGCAAGTTAGCCAAAATAAATAGGGGGCTCATTTTGGATAACAGATACACTAAAGGAATGATGAACACTTATTTTTCTAATAGACACAAACCAAGAAAATGCATACAATAAACAAACAAAGATGCCAGATATATAATGAGAGACTAGATGAAAGAAAAAGAGACAAGAGAGGATTAAAATCGATCACAAACGTGTTTTATTACTTTGTAGATTGATATAGTCCATTACAAAGTAGCCAAGAGGCATAAACATAATACAATCAATGGAAGACCTGAACCCCTTCTTAAATGGGGAGTTAAGAGGACCAAGGGACTTGCAAATCCAAAGAATTTTTAACCATTTATCAATGATTTTCCTGGGACCCTCGAATATTTATAGATTTATCAAATTAGAAGGAAGAGGGGAGAAGTGGGATAACAAGGTTGAATTTCAACCACTGCTGTTACAAGCTTCAGATAAAATCTGCCCCCAAATCCGTCTTTACTGCATCAATCACTTAGTTCGAACAATGCCTTGAAGGAAGAGAAAACAGTGGAACATATGAAATCTGATCTGGTCGTAATTGAGGCAAGAAGATCCTGCATTGAAATCCTGAAGATGTTTCCTGTAATAAATTCTTGAAACCTCCTCAAAATTAAAGTTTTAGACCTCCATGGCATGGGTGAGGCCGAATCTTTCCAACGACATTCAGATTTGCAATATTTCTACAGCCCTGAGTCAAAAGATTGCCCCTTTGAAGTTTGTATCGAGTCCATACAGGGATGTATGAAAACAACTTGAAAAATATAGGTCCCCTTTTGGATATGGGAAGTGGTAGCAAAATTGGAACAAAAATTGGAATTCCACAATTTATCTTTTTCCATTTCCTCTGATTCCCTGCTTGGCTTTGACTTGAGCCCGAATGTTGACTTTTTCCTTGCCCGAAGTTGCGGGCCATGTTGTAACTTTTACCCCTTTTGATAACAAGGGGTAAAGAACCAAAATTTTCCTGACGGTCTGCTTTCCCCTCGAACACGCGGCAGTTGAAGTGCTCGTTTAGAAATCTTTTCTCTATGGTGCCCCTTGAATCAGCGCCATACTAACATGGCATTCTCCGTAAACACCTTTATGCTTAGCCAATTTTGAAGCCCTTTTTGTCCACCTTTTGACTCTATTGATCCTATGTGGGATCGTGGTTGATCCAATATTTTACCCTAGGGGTCAATATGGATAACAGGTATTGATCGTTCACATTGCATGGATAAAGAATCAATATTCATTACCCAAGAATGCAATGTTATCTATAGTTTTGAAGACTATGGGAGCAACCTCAGATCCAGAAACAATCATCCAGAGTTTCCTACGCCATAAAGAGAATTTTGACCCAACATGTTGCTAGTTGGTTAAACTAGTTTAGGATCTAGTCATTTTGTCAAGTAAAAATAGTTAGACATCATTATTTTCCTAAATTGTAAAACACACCCCATTATAATATAGAATGTACCACAGAGTTAGATATATATTTATCTATAAAAATTCTTAGAAATTGTTAGAAGATATGAGAATGCAACACTTTTAGATTAGAATCAGATCTAAATTTTACAGATCTAAAGAAACTATTTGATCAAGCTTTACCTAATTTTGTCATTACAATGCATTAATTAACCTCATGTGATCAAAATAATAACCCAATCCATTATAAAGGGCTTTGCATTATACCCCATATTTATGTAAAAAATATTTCTGACCATATAGAAGTGAATAAGAGAACCTAGGGAATGCATAACAACTTCAAATTTTTGAAAAAATTAATGTAGACAAAAATTCAGCTAACTTAAATTTGACGTCTAGGTCTTAATGACAGTCATTTGACCATCAATTTTAACCTCCTTAAAGTTTCCCAAAATACATGATGGAAATTTGACGTCTAAATGACCGTCATATTGTCTTATGTTTGGTTTACCATGACGGTCATATGACTGTCAGAATTTAATGAAGCCAAAACTTGTGTATTTCCAGAATGTGAAATTCAATAATTTCTTCTTCTATATAATATTAGAGAGGCTATATTTTAACACATTATAATAACCTATTTAATTTATAATGTAAAAATATATACACCTATTTTATTAAAAAATGTATATAATTTATAGAATGAAAATAAAAAACAACATATAGTTCATAAAAATTATAAATTGATAGTATATGGGTTTTTATATTAAAAAACACATAACCCTTATTAAAGGGGTTTAAAGGACATATGACCAGGTGTTTCACCTTTTTCTTAGATTGTTTCTTTGAAGCGTTGACGAAATAGATAGGGTAACAGGCGTAGGAGGAATACCTGTTCAAATGTCGGTTGATGGGTTGTTGCGCGTGTATAACTTTCAGATCCACAACTGATCGTGAGAGCTTCCTTTTGGCTAGGAGGAACTACCTGTAATGAAAACAAGACCACCAGAAATGATTAAACAATATGGGTAGTGAACTGCCTAGCGTAGCTAGATCCGAGAAGTATGATACTTCCTAGATGGCTGTCAATCCACTATTTTAAACAATTCAATGCTGTAAACAAAGTAAATCCTATTGTTATTTCGAAATGATTTAGGTATCTGACTTAAAAACACAATAATAAAATAGATCTAATCTAACAGGCTAAGCTAGAATAGAATCCAAATGTCAAATGATTGGTTTTGGGTTCTGCAGGTTTGATAAAGGTCTCAGGTAGGTCACAGGTAAATGAGGGTGAGATAAAATTAGGTGGGTAGGTCTCTGTTCTAGGCTGTGTGGGCAAAATACAGAGACCGGTGTCGGTCAGGGGTGACCGATGGTGGTTAGGTATAACCAGCTGCCGGTTACTGTCAGATCTGGAAATGTCTCAGAACGGACTTTTTATCTCCTTTGTGATTGCACAAAGGACTTTGGTTGGTCGAGATGAGGTATTGGGTGACTAGAGTAGGATTTTTGTGAGGTTTTAATGGGTATATGGAGGTGAAAATGTTGGAGAAGGTCAATAGGGAGCAAGATAAACAATAGATGATAAAATGATGATGAAATGAAATAACTAGGAAAGTATGATATTGTACTTACTTGGATTTCATTCCTGAATGTCCTGTGTGTGAGGATGGAGGTGCTGATGATGAGTTTTGAGGGCTGCAAGTGATCACCAACTGAAGAAAAGCTTCTACATGGGCTGCATGTACACTCCTCTTTGCTTGGATAGATCAAATCGTGGCTGGGATGGCTGTGCAAGAGAAGATGCTCAATCTCCTTCCTTGGATGTGAGTTTTCCCTGGAATTGGCTCTCTAAAGATGCGTTATCTCTCTGAGATGTGTTCAATGTCAACTTCCAACTTCCAATCAATCTTTCCAACCTTGAGAATAAGGTTGTTTTGGGTTAAAAGGGGTAACTGACGGTGGTCCAGCTTAACCGGCGACGGTTAGGGGTAACCGACGTTAGTCAAGGCGGGATTTCCTAGGTTTACTAAACTAGGGAGATCCTTCTGATTTCCTTGGATCTCGTGTCATTATCCCATGGATTAGACTCGGAGCCTCTTGTGAGCATGTGGGAATGTGGTTAGAGGGAATGTAGGCATTGATTTTTAGGGTTTGGGTAAGTCTTAGTTAGTTATGGGAACTTGCTAAGAATAGGTCTTAGGTTGAGTTGGCTTGGTGAGGTGTCTAAGTGAACTGTATGTGTGGGTATTATTTAAATAAGATATTTAAATAATAAATATAGTGAGGATAATGCATTAATTTAATTAAATTAATTAAATTAATATTAGTGGGGTGAAGGGGGTCATGGCTAGGTAAATGTAATAAAGGGTGCTTATATGTCGAGGGACAAAAGGGGAGTGTGACCTAATTTTAGTGTCTACATTTTGCCCCTTTTTTGTTGCATAGCTTGTATTGGTAAGCAACGCTAACAAAAATAAGATGTGGTTGCCCCATGTGTGGGTGAAGGTGATTCCCCTCAAACCAGGAACTGACGAGGCATCAGGCTGAAGTGGTGAGTGGTTTGATAAAAGGTAAATGTGAGGAAAAGGCAAGTGGGTACAAGGGAAAAGGGTGAAAGGTCTACTCATGTAATCTAGGTAATGGGTCAGGGTCAAAGGTAGCAACAGTCAAACGCATGCACATGTATAAACTGTAGCACGCTACCGGGTTGAAGAGCAGGCAAACTCTACATCGTCTAAGGTCGATAGGTTTATCCAAACAAGGTTGAAGTGAATCCGGTATCCAAGGTATAGGATATGGTCAGGAAACACAAAGTAGGTTAGGTGCAGGAATGTTTAGGTATGTTTCGGTACACCAAAGGTAGGGTTAGGATAAATGGTCACGACAATAGGCTAGGTAAGGTCATTAGGTCAATCAACATAGGTAACAATGCCACAAGGTATAGCGAACACATGAGGTCAAAGGTCACTAGCAGTGGTCCAGGTCCAAACATCTAGGTCACGACACAGGTAAGGCCGAGGTAGGGGTAAAATAATAAGAAGTCCCCAAAGGAGGAAAAATGGAGGTAGGAAGTGACGAGGTTAGGAAAGGGAAGGTAATGGGTTAGATAAAGGGTGGATGGGGTAAATAGTAAGGTAGAGGGTGGGGTAAAATGGTAAAGTAGGGTTGATGTGTAGGTAAGGGTGACCAGTGCTGGTCATAGATAATCGATGTCGGTATAGGAAAACTGACGATGGTTAAGTAGGGCATAAGACTGATGTCGGTCAAGGGGAACCGACGTCGGTTTGGTTGAGTTTTGTATAAAAACAAAAAATCCATGTTTTTATTATTCATTTGTGATTTGTAAAGTGAAGAAATGACAAAAAGAGAGAAAAGTGTCTGGAGGAAATGGGACAGTGAACTGGCAGTGTGATTTGATGGTGGTTGGGTTGGTGAGTAGTGGGTCCATGAGATCAGGGTGAGAGAGTTGATTGATCGGAGGTTGTGGGTAGATATTCGGGGATGGCAAAGGCTAGAGAGGGATCAGGCGGACCACCGACACATCGGCTAGATGTGCCACCGAGACGGCGGCAACGTGACGAGGTAAGCGCCTAACTTTATAGTGTGAATTAAATAAATTAGAAGTTGTGATAGTTGTTTGTTTTGGGTTTTGTGTGGTTTTGTGTATTTTGGGGGTGGGAAAAAATATGAAGTTAACAAGGGGAAAAAAAGGGGGGGGAGGGTAGTAAATTGGATACGTGGGGTGGGTAGGGGTTTTGGGGTAGTGTAGGTCATTGTAGGTGGGGTAAAAGGGAGAGGTGGGAGGATTTTAGAAAAAGGGGGTTTAGGAAGTCACGGATTTTTCCGCGACAGTGACTGGCGTTGGTGAGGCTTGGTCGGCGTTGGTCAGGTAGAACCGGGATCGGTCACCTAAGGGGTGACTGATGCCGGTTATGTGGTAACCATGGTTGGTACAGTTGAACCGGTATTGGTCACAAAATAGGTGACTGATGCCGGTTTAAGGGTGACCGGACTCGGTTAGGATGAACCAGCACTGGTTGGGATGTTAGGCACAAGGGTCCAAAAAATGATGTAGGTTAGGTGGTTCAGATGGGTAGGGTAAAAAAAGAGGGTGGTGGGTAATAATTAGTGATGAATATAGTCATGGTAAAGGTAGATTAATGTTGTGCTTTGGATTAGATGTAGGGGAGATCGCATTTACATTTACGGGATAGGGTTCCACCACTACTGGTGACATTGCATGGCTTAGTGAGCCCTTTGAAGCTGTAGCATGTGGAGGTAGTGGGCTTGAGTGGTATTTGGTGCTACCGACATGTTGTTCAGCAGCCCAGTCTTGAGGAGGTTGGTTAAAATTTTAGCATAAGACCCTACTAGTGGATCACAATGGGAAGTGAACGTGGGTTTGGGTGTTCGTGTGGTTGATTGTCGAGGAACTGTTTTTGGAAGAGTAAGAATGGGTCGAGCTATGGGTTTAGGTGCTGGTGTAGTTTTAAGTATCGGTCATGTTTGTTTGGGTAAGGGTACAGTAGATGGACAGGTAGGAGGGTGTGGGGTTGTTTTGGCTACCTTGTTGTGGGGTAACGAGGTTTTGTTTTTGGGTTGCACCTTCTTAGGTAAAGGTGATGTGGGTGTACAAGGTTGAGAAGGAAAAGGAGATGGAGGAAGAGGGTGAGTTACCCATGGGGATAACGAAGGTGCTGTGAAGGTAGATGATGTGGGTCGTACTTGGGGTGTGAGGGACAATTACTGAAGTGTAGTGGGTAGTGAAGCAATAGCTGAAGGTATTGGAGGTATTAGTGGTAAAGAGACTGCAGGTGTGGGTGTAAGTCGTGTTGTGTGCCTGGGTAGGTTAGAGGTTTGTGAGGAAGGAATGGGTTGTTGTGTTATTGGTTTATGGATGGGTGAAGGGTGCTTGACCATGTTGGACAACTGAGGTTTTAAGGTAGATGGGACAAGTGTGGGCGTGATTGGTGTGGTAGGGGTATGAGGTCGATGAGTTTGTTTATTTGGTTTGGGTGTCAGAGTAGGTGTGGTTTTGACGTTGGAGGATGTAGCTAAATCCAGTTTAATTGGTGGATGAGTAAGGCTGGTGGTCGAGGTGACCCCTAAAGTGGTAATAGGTTTAGTTGAGGCAAATGTTATGGGTGTGGGTTTGAGTTTAGATGTAGGTCGGGTTATGGGTAAGGGTGTAGTGTGAGTGCTAATGGGCATCGTGGAAGGGGTTGTGACAATAATGGTTGTATTTGGTTTGATGGGTCGAAATGTGTTTGGGTAGATAGTAGAGGTATTAGCGAGGGATCTCTGCATCTATTTTGAGATAGGGAGTAAGAGGCACCCCCATAGTAAAGCCCTATCCACATAATCTAAGTGATCGACAAAACGTGAGAATGACATGTCTGCAGGTAGAGTTGGTGATGACCTAATGGGAATTCTTGTAAAATGTATCTTAGAGATGGGGAATTGGCTAGCTTCATCTTCTATGGGTAAGAGAGCTGAAAGTAGGTCTGTTGGATTTTGGGTAGCTAATGGAGAATGCTTGCCAAGAGGCAAAGGTATCTCAACTGGGTCTATGATGGGTGGAGGAGATGATGGGAGCTCCTCTATAAGTGGAGGAATAGATAGGTGCTCCTTTATGGGTGGAGGAGGTAATGGGTGCTCCTCTGCGGGTGGAGGAGGTAATGGGAGCTCCTCTATGGGTGGAGGAGGTATGGTAGGTAAAGTTTCTCTAAGTGGAGAAGCTAGGGGTGAGATGGTCTCAATGTTAGCGGAAGACCCCTCCGTAGGTGATGAAGGAGATGAAAGGTGTTCCTTTGTTGGTGAAGGAATAGTGAAGGTTGTTTCCAATGTGGAAGGAGGATTTCGGGCTAGGATTTCCTCTATGGAAGGGATGTGAGGTAATTGAGAGGTGACATGTACCTCATTAAAGATAGCATGAACCTCACGGGTATGGGTATCATGAGTGGATGTCTCACCAGTTTGATTGGATGAAGGGGCATGTTTGGGAAATGGTTTTTTGAAGATTTGTAGATTTTGGTTGGGGGTGGTGTTGGGATTATCCACAGTTAACTTGCCTTTCTTGAGCATTTCTTGGACAATATTCTTAAAAGTGATGTAGTTTCCGTCACTATGACCTTTTGCTCGGTGATAGTTACAGAAATCATGATCTTTATACCATGCGTACATGGGGCGAGTAGGGTCAAAACCAGTGTGGGGTTTTATGGTTGAAAGGGTGATGGCTCCAACTTTGATAAGATTTTCTAAAATAGAAGAGTAAGGTTTCCTAATTGGGGTATATTTTTGCTACTCTTGTCTGAATCGAAAATCCTGGACATGTGATAGATTAGATGAGGGTGTAGCCTGATTTAACGGATGAGCTGGGCTGGCCTTGAGTACCACTGTGTTAGCGGTGCCCTTAGTTTTGGAAAAATTGGTTTGTGATTTGGAAGAAGAAGAGGTTTCATTCGACTTAAATGCTGAATTTTTATTTCGTAATTGGATTTTCTTCTCTTTGATGGCCTAGATCTCTAACTTTCGTGCCACAGTGAATGCCTCATCGAATGTTAGGAAGGTTTGGACCTGCAAGGTTGGGGAGATATGTCTAGTGTAAGCTTGTGTGAATTTCTCAATGATTTCAGTTTGTGGCAGTTGGAAGGTAAGTTGATTGATTAGGCTGTGCTAGCGAGCGACAAAATCTGTGATGGATTCGTCCTCATACTGACGTGTGGAATATAGATCGGTCATGGTAACCTTCTTAACGATATTGATAGAGAAATGATCCAAGAAGGCTTGGGCTACCCAAATGAATAAGAGTGTTTGGGTAACCCACTATACCAATATAATACAGGTCTAGTGAGGGACATGGGAAAAGTTCTCAAAAGCAAGCCATCATCATGAGTGATTAGATAACACCCGTGTTTAAACGACCGCAAATGTTGCTGTGGGTCTTCTTTGCTATTAAATCGATTGAATTTCACAATGCACAAGGTATGAATGGATAGGAATGAATGGGTGAATAAGCTTATTACAAATCTCATCGTAGGTGAGAGTGTTGTAGGAGCCGGAAACTGATGCCTCCAATGTCTGCATCTTATCCAATATCAATTTAATTAGGTCATTGGTGGGTTGCGACGATTAGATGCCTTCTATAACATGAGGAGGTTGGTTTTGGGCATATAATGGGGGTGACATTCTAGTGTATGGGGCTGCCATATAAGGTGGCGGAGAAGAAGGTAGGGAAATAGGGCGTACGTACCCAGAATGAATAATAGATGAAACAGACAGTTGTTGGTAGTATGTATATGGGGGTGGAAGGGTCGTGGTAACCCTAGTGGTAATAGGGGCTAATGATTGTGGAATGGAAAGAACTACATTCTGAAATGGGGTAGGGGTCACCGACATTGGAGGTGGGAATGTAGCTACAGGTATGTATGAGACATTAGGGGTGGATGAGGTTGTGTTTGGGGTAGTCATTGAGGGTATGGTGGATGTGATGGGTACCACAGAGGTAACATACGTGATAGTCATATCGGGTATAGAACCTAACTATGAAATGATTGGGGATAACATGGACGTGGGTAGTGCGGAGCCCAATGGGGCCGATGTAGAAGTGGGTTTGAGAGTCGGGGGGATAGATACGGGCATGCCGTATATCAACTAACCTGAGGTGTCTCGAGTGGACGAGTGGAAAAGGTAAAATTGTAAGGCGACATGTTTCTGGCCAAGGAGTCGTGCGAACTCCTCATCTCTGGTAGCGATAGTAGTAGGCTGGATGGGATCCATGGCTAGTGATAAATTAGAAGGTGGTGAAAGACTAGGTAGGAGTGGTTGGCAACTGACATGGAATACGAGGGTGCTCGCTTGTCTTCGGGTCAGCACCATATGAACCAATATTGATCAGGTAGGGCTTCTTCTCTGTAAATGATATAAAGAATAGTAGGAACAAGTGAATCTGGTGATAAAAATGGATGAAGTAACAAACGGTGGCTGGAATGTGAAAAAGGCTAACTGATGCTGATTAGGGAAAATTGATGTCGGTCAGGGGTAACCATTGCCGGTCACTGTAGAAAATGGATAGTAAGTAAACAGTAGGGAAGAAGGTAAAATATGACAGGTATGCCAAATCTGTGGATGTTTAAAACATCAATGGGAATAATGATAGTGACAGAGACTATGAAAAGTGGAAGAAAGTGGAGTAAAATGTCCTTTTGAGTAGGTTAGCAAAAGGACCTATAATTGACGTCAGTTGTGTATAACCGATGACGGTTACTGTGAAATTGAAATAGTGATGAAAGAAAGTGGTTGTGAATTAAAATTTGATGTGGAATCAGACCCAAAATTCTAGGAATGATGATGATATGGCCTAGGCACACTCAGGTGAAGCTGGAATACACCAGCTATGATGAGGATTGTGCAAGGATGAACAAGAAAAAGTGATGAACGTGATCTCTCACCTCAAAACGTAAGCCAAGCAAAAACACTAAGAAAATGCGATCCTAGGAGTTCCTTTTCTATTATGTTTGTGTAGCTTATGATATTTAGGGATTGACACATGAATTGTGGAATAGAGTTTTTGGTGAGGATGGATTCCTACAAAGAAGGAGATATAAAAGGTGAGGTTTCAAGTATGTTATGGTGGGGGAAAGCTTCGCTCTGAAGTATGACTCGACAGAGCAGTGAGCTGGATGCCCATTGTGCTGTGATCGTGTGATCACCTACATCTTCTTCTAGGTAGGATGTTGTTTAAAAATGTATGTATTTTAAATTTTTATGTGGTTTGGTAAGACTCAGAGAAAGAGAAAAGGATAGAAGTGCTTTTCTATGATTTATTTTTCAACCATTAGTTGGTCATGACTTCCAACGTATAGGTTGCCCTCAATTAATATGAGCTAATGCAATAAGGTAGAATGAAATGTAATTGTTTTTAAACCCAAATCAAAAATGTGGAATTGGATGACATAATAAGATGAAGAGGAAGAGGGATGCTCTTTCACTACAATGTAGAAAACATGAAGAAATGATTCTTTTTAATTACACCAAAAGAAAAGTTTCCTTTAGAACAAATAGAAAGAAGAAGTAGATTACTAGGGAAGAAAATTAGTGTGTACGTTTTTTAGAAGGGAAACAAACATAATTTTTTTCTAGGAATGAATGAAATGCAAGGAACCCCAGATGGGTCCCACCGGGTATGCCAAAATGTTTCACCTTTTTCTGAGATTGTTTCTTAGAAGCGTTGACGAAACAGATAGGGTAACGGTCATAGGAGGAATACCTATTCAAATGTCGGTTGATGGGTTGTTGCATCCGTATGACTCTGGATTCCACAAATGATTGTGAGAGCTTCCTTTTGGCTAGGAGGAACTACCTGTAATGAAAACAAGACCACCATAAAGGAATTAAACAATATGGGTAGTGAACTGCCTAGTGTATGCTAGATCCGGGAAGTGTGATACTTCCTAGATGGCTGTCAGTCCACTGTTTTAAACAATTTAATGTTGTAAACAAAGTAAATCCTATTGTTATTTTAAAATGATTTAGGTATCTCACTTAAAAACACAATAAGAAATAGATCTAATCTAACAGGCTAAGCTAGAATAGAATCCAAAGGTCAAATGATTGGTTCTGGAGTTCTGCAGGTCTGACAGAGGTCTCGGGTAGATCACAGGTGAATGAGGGTGAGATAAAATTAGGTGGGTAGGTATCTATTCAGGGTTGTGTGGGCAAATACAGAGACCAGTTTCGGTCAAGGGTGATTGACGGTGGTTAATTATAACTGGTTCTGGTTACTGTGAGAACTCTGGAAATGCTCACAGAACAAATCTTGGGGTCTCCTTTGTGATTGCACAAAGGACTTTGGTTAGTAGGGATGAGGTATTGGGTGACTGGAGTAGGCTTTTTGCGAGGTTTTAATGGGTATATGGAGGTGAATGTTGGAGAAGGTCAATAGGGTGGCAAGATAAACAATGGATGATAAAATGATGATGAAATGAAATAACCAGGAAATATGAATTGTACTTACTTGGATTCTCATTCCTGGATGCCTGTGTGTGAGGAATGGAGGTGCTGATGATGAGTTTTGAAGGCTGTAAGTGGTCACCAAATGAAGAAAATATTCTGCATGGGTTGCATGTACACTTCTCTTTGCTTGGATAGATCATATCATGGTTGGGATGGCTGTGCAAGAGAAGATGCTCAATCTCCTTCCTTGGATGTGAGTTTTCGCTGGAATTGGCTCTCTCAGAAGATGTGTTATCTCTCTGAGATGCGTTCTTGTTCGTCAAATTTCTCCAATTTTTTCCAACTTCCTTCTAACCTTGAGAATAAGGTTGTTTTGGGGGTTAAAATGGTAACCGATAGTGGTTCCGGCTTAACCGACGACGGTTAGGGGTAACCGACATTGGTCAAGGTGAGATTTCCTAGGTTTACTAAACTAGGGAGATACTCTTGATTTCCTTGGATCTCGTGTTGTTCACCCACGGATTAGACTGGGAGCTTCTTGTAAGCATGTGGGAATGTGGTTAGAGGGAATGTAGGCATTGATTTTTAGGGTTTTGGTAAGTCTTAGTTAGTTATGGCAACTTTCTAAGAATAGGTATTAGGTTGAGTTGGCTTGGTGAGGTGTCTAAGTGAACTGTATGTGTGGATATTATTTAAATAAGATATTTAAATAATAAATATAGTGAGGATAATGCATTAATTTAATTTAATTAATTAAATTAATATTAGTGGGGTGAAGGGGGCCATGGCTAGGTAAATGTAATAAAGGGTGCTTATATGTTGAGGGACCAAAGGGGAGTGTGACCTAATTTTAGTGTGTACACCAGGTTAAAAGAATTTAACCTGGTGTAAGTAGATTTATGAGAGTATATATTAACTTGCATATTTTACAGAGAGAAGTAATTTAATGTGACCAATGAAATAAATTGAAATCCCTATCTTTAAGGGAACCTTGTCTCCTCCCTTCATTTACTCTTAATTTTATACCGCACAATTTAAAAGTACTATGAAAATCATTGTAAAATATTTTATATAATTCCTACAAGATAAAAACTTTCAAACTTTTACGTGGCTATAACTACCAATATTTAAATAAATATTTACCACACTTCATGTGGGCCACTTAAAAAAACTAGTTTATTTGAATCTATTTATACTTGAGAGTTCCACACTTATACCTGAGATATTATCTCATTTTATTCTCCACTCCCACTCTTATATAAAAGAAAACCTTTAAATAAATTTATTTATATAATTTTTATAAACTATAAGATCTAAATGAATGGGGTTGCCCCCTTACATGGATAATATAAATGGTTAAGGTTACACATGTTAGGTTTTATTTGATAAGTATTAAGATTTAAAAATTAATCCTTTCATGGCCAAGAAATAAACACAAACCCTCTTACATTAAAAAAAAATACTTAAAAAAAAAAACATATATAAACCAAATTTAATAAAGTTTATATTTCAAGCGGTTTAAAATAACCATATATATAAAATATGATTCAAACTTAGGTTTATTTCTTTTTAATTTTTGGATTATATATGTCTAGATTTATAAGTTAAGTTTAAATATGATTTAAACTTAGGCTTAGAATATGGTCTGTTGACTCTTCCCTCAATCGCATTTAATTTTAATAGATGGTTTAAGACTTTTAATATATATATTTTTTTTCAAAACTATCTAAATTTTAATATGATGTTTATATAAATTATTATATAAACCTTATTTTATATTAGATATATTTTTATTTAAAAATAATAATATAGTTTTCAAATTATATAGGATATAGTTATAGATTAACTATAAACTATAGTTTTTCAAATCAAATCCTTTTAGAGGGGACCAAAGAACACATGTATGAATTTACCTTATGGCCCCTTTGACACCTATTCACATATCAATCTCCAAACAAACATTAATTCTATATAATTTACAAAATGTAAATGTAAGAATCATATCATATTACATCTCCCCCCCAAAAATTAGGGATTTAAAATTGAAAAACCCTAATGTTTTTTTTCGAGAGTTTAATTACACAAATGTAATGCCGAAATAAATTGGGTAAAAAAAGAAGGGGACCAGATACTTTTAAAAAACATCATTATATACCAAATCTAATAGAATTTATATTTTAAGCAGTTTAAAATAACCATATATAAAATATGATTCAAACTTAGGTTTCTTTTTTTAAACTATATATGTCTAGATTTATAAGTTAAGTTTAAATAAGATTTAAACTTATGCAAATATAGTTCATTGACTCTTTCTCAATCCCATGTAATTTTAATATCGTTTAAGAATTTTAATATATAGTTTTTTTTCAAAACTATATGAATTTTAATATGATGCTTATATAAATTATTATATAAACCTTATTCTATATTCTATAAATTTTTATTTAAAAATAATAAAATAGTTTTCAAATTATATAGGATATAATTATAGATTAACTATAAACTATAGTTTTTTAAATCGAATCCTTTTAGAGGGGACCTAAACAACATTGGGGTATAAATTTACCTTCTGAAATTTTAGCCTGCAAACATTTGAAATTATAGAAAACATGAAAATTATTTCATATAGTAATAAATCCTTTCTTTTTATGTATGTGATTTTCACGCAGGTAAATATTTGAAGCCCCTTTCACCTGTGCACACATCAATCTCCAAACAAACATTAATTCCATATAATTTATAATGATGTAAATGAAAGTAAGAATCATATCATTTTGGGACCCTTTTGGGTTGGTTGAAATAACTCATTACAAATTAAATAATTAAAATATAAAACATTTGATCTTAATTTATTTAATTTACCTCGCTATTGGAGATACCATGTTAGAATTTGAGGATTCTAATAAATACAGATTTAATCAACTTATATATCACATAATGTTACAATAAATATTTAAATAAAGATTAGATCATAACATAAGTAAATAAAAAAATACTTACAGGAAATAAATAACACTTATAGTGGAAAACCCCAATAGGGTAAAAACCACTTTGAAAATAACCTTTTACTTCAGATAACTTATTTTACATCCAGTAAGATCACCTCCTCCTTTGAAACTCTATTGACCAAGGGTAAAACCAAATCACTTGATTTGCATACCTTTGATATATTTACCGAATATATCAAATGAGGACCTAAAGTCCTTTTTATATAAGGTGATTGGGTATGTCTCCCGAACCACCTTTTCAACCTAAAATGGTTGACACATACACCTATGTTTATAATATTTAATATTAGAAATATAATCATTTCATGATATTAAATATTTAACCTAAAATATATACCTAGGTTAGTATATTTAATAATAGAAATAGAAATATTTTATATTATTAAATATTAACCTATATATTAGTGATGGACCCATATACATTAAGAGTTGGCTAGACCACTTAATCATTATGTTCTTTCAATCTAGAGTATTCTACTTGCATACTGATGTTTTTGGATTAACCTATTTGGATGGAAAATGGACTTTTTTTTTTCCCCTTGTTATTTTGGGTGGAAGAATTTAATCCACCTAATTATCTTTTTCCCTTTAATTTATTACAAATGGCCTCATTTACTTTCCTCTCGTATTCAACATAATGAAATGTTCTATTTTATTTATTTTTGAATGATTGGATTAAATTTGAGTTAGTATAAAATTTAGAATTTATTAATACCAAATCTCTTGTGGAGATAATTTGTTTTAATGTATTTTAAGATATTTAAATCTAGGTGGCTTTAAAGTGGGATCTAAGAGTAGACTTAGCACTTTGATAAAATAATATTTCATTTAGCTAAGAAAAATTTCTTCATGGGAAAATATGCAAAATAAAATTAACTCTAAATAGTATTGTAGTTATGTTTACTCATCTTAATTAAATCTTAATGGCTTGGGTACATAACGGGTCCACAATTTAGAACAGAAATGGTGAATTTTCCTAGTACCCTATATTAGTATTAAAGAATCTTGGTTCAGAGCTTAACTAAGCATTATAAGTAGGCAATAACATGGTATTATAACTCTTTCCCTTTGTTGTTTTAACGAACTTGGTTTTAGTCTAGCTATATCACGGGATCTAGGGGAACTATATACCACCATTGTAAAACCATTAATCCTTCCTGTGAAAAAAATATGTTAAGGATCTTGATCATCATATAGAATCATGGATCATCTTAGTTATATTTCTTGGGGGGGAGATCATATAGACTCAAGAGAAGTCACCCATGTAGCTAATGGTATGGATTTTCCTTTATAACTAGAATTTTGCAAATTTATTACAACTAGGAAAATTATTGTAATGAAATTTATGTTAATTGAAATAGTCTTCGATCAGATACTTTCATTTGTGTCTTGGAAATTAACTATAGCATGATCTGTGGATGTGTCTCCATCCCCTAGGTCAGGAATACTTATTAATAAACCCTCATCTTTCTACTAGCGAATTCCATAATGTGAAAGTGCTCTATCATAATGGAAAGAATCCATTGAGTAATATGATACATACAACCTTAGACAACTTTATAGATTCATGTTTAATATGTTTCAAAATTTAGACTTTAAAAAGGATAGTGCATTGAAAACCCTTTCATCTTCCAGAGAACCTATAATCATAGTGTTGGTACCCAAATTGATTCTCCCTCAAAGTCTGAGAAGCATCACAAGTTTTCTAGGAAGCTTAGAGACAAATAGATAATGGTGAGTCATTTTGTAGCTGGGGATAGGATCTAACGAGCCCTCTGTCACTCAGATGTGGTAGAAATGGATATCACCCTAAAGAGGATCACATGGGATAGAAATTTACATATTCCTTATAATATTGAAACTTTGTGTTCATCACTTATATGCCAAGAATCATTGAACTTTGTGTAAATGGAGGATGTTATGCTTTGTTTACAAAATGGATTTACGATTCCATGTTTAGATGTTATGATATCATAGATTGATGTTGGTAGATGATCGTTTATGGATGTAGTTGATTTATAGATATGTTTGAGGTATATGATATGACTGATAATTTCTATTAATGAATTCCCAGTTCTTGGTTACAGAGGCATAGCATGATAACGTGAATTTAACGGTGGACTTGTACTCAGAAATGGAATGAAAAAAGCGGTTGACTTATGGGGTTGAATCCGATGAAACCTCATGTTTATCTGTGCAAATAGAATCCTATATTTTTTGAATATTCTAGAGTGTTCAATTTTGGCATGAATGAGTGAACCTCCAATGTAATGTTGTATGGATGTAACTATTAATTGTTATCTTAGGTTGTTTATTTGTCCATGCTAATAACTAGAGACATGGAAAACCAAAAGGACACCCAAATGCATTAAGTTTTACATTTTTGTAAGTGTCCTTACTAACACCCAAGGATGTTTGGGTTATGATAACCCTTGGGTGGGACCCATTTCCTCTACACTGTTCTTGGTCTCATGTTGTATAACAACTCAAATTTGGTAATTATGGCATACTTATTTCACACTTCTTGGTTTTGACATTTCTCTCTTTCTCAAATAAGTGCACTTTACACATTCTCACCTAATACATCCTATATGGGTCTTTTTCTAGATTTGAGGGAGTCATACACACTCATCATTTGTCGATCTCTTTTAAAAATTAAATCCATGAAATACATTTAGAAATATCTGTCTTGTAAACTTTACAAAACTTCACACTTCATGTTTTCTCTCTTTGGTCAAAAGCGCTACAATAGGGTGTATGTCCATACATTGTAACCCTAGTGCACAATTTTTCCCTTGTTCACTTTGATCTGAAAATTTTAGTTGCAAATTATTCTTTGGTTCATTTACTCCTTCTCATTCATCCTTCATAACTTTAATCAACTTTTGAATCATATATAAGCAAGTGAAATTCACCTCATTTAGTACCTAGTGCTTGGAGGCTCTGGGAAATGATATTTTTCTATTGATAAGGAGATTGCACAAAAGGCTTACCCATATTCTCCCTAGAGCTTGTGGAGGTATGCTTTTTGATCTCACTCATGTGTTACATTTGTATGTTATATATCTAAGTCTTCCCATTATGGTTAAAATTGGTGTTTTGTTGTCCACTGTTACAAGTATACTAACTTGTGTCACTGTTATGTATTATTTTTCAAGAGATTTACTCATATGGCTTGATATATTTTTGAGATTTATGGGGGAATATGGAAGGATATGATTCCATCTTAAACCTAGATATTGCTTGATAAGTGGAAAACCATGTGTTGTTTTTTCTCCTCTCATATGGTTTGCAGGTGGGGAAGGTAGTTCATATGGTTTGCATGGGGGGTTCCCAAAATCCAAATAATTTTTATTTTTTAGGAATTTCTATCCACGATTAGGGTTTGAAAGGTTGAGTCCTCCCATTAGGAGGATTCATGTAGTGTGACTATGGGTGGAGCAATAAATAGCGAGAAATTGTATGTTAAATGGAGCCAGATAACTAGAGGTTTGTAGATCAATGAATCTGAGTAAGTGTCAAGACCATACATATGGTTGCTACCCCTACTATACAGTCCTATTGAAGAGCATCTTTAGATATCTCATAGTACTACTTCCGAATTTTTGAGGATGAATCATGGTATATATTCCATCTGTTCCATCATTTTGGTCAGCCATAAATACTTGTGAATAATTCTTTAATGTACAGATTAGGTGCTTGTCTGTCCCATGTATTTGTGTATATGTATCCCTTAATCATTGTGCACATTTGTTGGAAGCTATCTAATGCATCTACTGATGGGATATGGTGGATGGATCGAATGTCTTCCAAACTTAATTGAAAGGCATGTAATAACCCCCTATATGGTCTAGGTGGTAAAAAAATCATTTCTTCTCTTGGTGTATGTGATAAATTTGAATCAGATCTAAAAATGTTGGAGCTCAAGTTTGGTGAACCCATGGTAAATGGAGCATTCCTTTGTAGATCGTGGCAATTATATGTAGGTAAGGCTCACTAATTTCAAGTTGCGAAAGCTTCCTTAGGGTGCATTGTGAGGTCATGATTGATATGGATTTATGTGTGAAAGTGGCTATGTTCTTGTAAAATTTCCATTTTGTGATCATGGGATTGCTTTGTAAACTAGTCCCTACGATTACTTTGTGGATACCTCCTATCAATATTGAAATGGAATCCTTACTCAAAGTTCCTACTCGTACATCTTGAGTATTTTGTAAATAAGTATTGAATTCTCATATAGAGCTTAAGCTATCATAGGAATGTATAGACCATCCCCCCCACTATGGTACCTAATGTTAGTGAAGAATCTTATACTTTATGTAAGGCTTTAATATGAAGGAAGTTGGTTAAGAGTCTACCTCCTTGTTCTAGATCCTGTTTTAAGGATAAATTGATCCTTCCTTTGCAAATGAAAGTTGATGGTCTAGTATAGTGTTATTGTTTAGAAGCACTAATATTATCCTTGCTAGTAGATTTGTATTATGCCATATATTCTTTAGATTATAGTGAAGATGAAAGTGTTTGTATCTTATATACAAATGATATGCCTTCCATGTATACATTGATTGATTATGTTCCTTATGCTTTGAATAATGATCTAAATAAATTCATGGTGATAACCATCATGACTGAAATACTTGCATGATGTAAAGTTGAATTGAAATGAACAAAAGTGTGTTTCTAATAGGTTCTCTTAAATTTTAACAAATGATCATCATTTCTCTGTAGACATGTGGATAGACAAGTCTTACACATGTTTCTTTGTATGTATTTAATATGAATTTTAAAAGAATGATATTACTTCTGCTAAAACTTCTAGATGGAATAATGATATAAGTTCTTATATTCATCTTAAACATGTTATGTTTGATACACATTTTTTTCTACTCTTCGTCTTGAAATAAAATGCAATGATTCTATTATTACTTCTTCCATTCATTATAAATTAAAGTGTGCATAATGATAATATTAGAAAAAATATACATGTTGCTTCTTCTTTGGTTATATCTAATAAACATGTTGTTGATACATCTCCTAGTGTAAATAAATTGAATGTTAATAATG
>JAHRHJ020000970.1:0-39101 GCA_019776745.2 Taxus chinensis
AAACCGTGAAAGTGGAAAACAATGAAAAGTTACAGAGTTAAAATAATGGGCGGAAAAGGTGCGAAATGAAATTTACAAATGCCATGCCTGGCATTGTTGGAGTGACAAAAAGTGACCCTGGGATGGATAAGGATCTAAGCCCATGTTAATATTTTATTGTTTTGTGCCATCCTGGCATTTTTGCGAGCTGGTTCACAGTTATATCTTTTTTCATAAATGGAGGGGGTTTGTAACAATTGGATCCTTTGAGTATATTGTACTTGGGATGCAAGGATCCCAAGACGGTATAGGGTATAAGTTGTTTTTGAAGAATTTTTGTGGGCCTGGTGAGGATTTTTGGAGAAAGAAAGAAGATTTTGGAGGAAAAATGGAAGTAATCCATTTTCTTTTGGAGACAAACTACCGAGAGCCATTTTTAATTCCTTCTTGCATCAAATGTTCATCAAGTTGAGCTGGTTTCAGTATAAAATCCATCAACAAGCTTTGAGATTGTCTTAATAACATTCCCTTGTTGGGGTATTTGATATATTTATGGATTGACGGTTTTTCTTCTTGGCAAAACTTGCATACCTGTATTCATTATTTTTCAAATTTGGTTTTAGGCCATGTTGCACTCTTGGTTGGCGATCTCTTTTTTTATATACATGGCATCATTTCTTTGTAGGGGTCGAAGGTATCTGGCCAATCTTTCATTCAGAAGAGCATTCATTTCGAGTGAAGATAAATAGAATAAATTTCATCTTACTTTACTTGACATATTGAGGTTTTGTAAACCTTTTGGGTGTACCTCAGGTCATGATAAATAAGGTTTTCTAGATGCTTCATTGCATATTTTGGTTGACTTTTGTGACATGTATCAAAGTTTGTGTGGCAGATAGTGCAGCATTGGGCCTCCATTTGTGCACACATCGATGGTTGACAAGATCACTCAACTCAGTGAATTATATCTGCTATTTAGGGTTGTAATTGTTTTGCAATGTTCCCAAAGAATTTGTAATTTCTTATCTTGTCTTGCTTAAATTTCTCCCACAGAATTTCATTTAAACTAAATCACCTACTTTGACTACCCCGGCATTGCATTTGTGTTTCAACAAAAGAATACAATCCTTCCACCAAAATGCACAAAGAATATCAGGGTTTCATCATGGCTTTAGCACGCCTTAGCCTATTTGAAAAAAACAATTTACCCTAATTAGTAGTGACAAATCCTTTGAGTTTGGATAATGGATGCTTGATCCTGGTTTTTCACAAGACCTATTCCATACAACATGCAAAACACAAGGATATCTCAATATCCTTACCATATAGGGCCTGCAATAAGGTTTCTTTCCTTGGTTGATAGGCACAACTAAAATAGTAAGGGTTAGATCAAACCCATTTGAAGGTGCTATCCACTCCTCCAATCTGGATGCAAACAAGTGGATAGGTGTGCTCCCAGCTACAAACGACATACAAAACCTTCTATCTATTCCTTGAGTATCTTATGCAAGTTCAGATGATGTTCAAGTTGCGCAGGATACTAAAACAAGATACCAACAAGAAGCATTTAAAGGACCCCAAATTAGTAGTAATCTTCCTAAAGGTATCGCACACAAGTGGAAAGGGCATAGTAGCGGCACAGGAATAAGAAATGAATTATATTAATGATCCAAATAAGGTACTGCGTGCACACTTCCAAAGTACTGCACCTACAAACCAAATCCTTTTTTGGTCTTATTTTCATGAAGAAGGTGTGTATCCACACATAAGGAAAATGCTATCTTGGGATTTGAGTCCCACGTTATGGAAAACCCGAGTCGAGGTAAATCGATATGAATTGATGAAGATACAGATGCCAAGGGAGTAAACCTTCTGGTAAATACCCAACAAATTTCTGATGAGAAAGTTTATAATACGCTCAATAAAGCATGGAGGTAGAGGCAAGAATCTTCGGTAGAAATAATAGGATAATGGTCTTGGAGGAAGAGCTTGAGAAAAAGAATGAGGAGATCATTGAGTGGGAAAAATTTAAAATCCCTTACCAAAATCAAATTATTAGTATTTTCTAAGATTTGAACCCTATTAAATGGTTAAGAAGGTGCCTTTTATACCATTATCTATGATTAGAAAACAAAGGCCATTTAATAGAAATGCCATTTATCTTAATTAGCACCCAAACCTAAACCAAAACCACAAAATAAAGTGAGAACACGAGTCAAATATGAAATGTTTGGAAGAATTGTAAAGCCTTAAAGCTAATCTTTTACCAGTGGAAATGTGACTACTTATGATCATAGTTAATAGAATAGGTCAAATTCTTCTTACAACTTAATGGAGGAGCTTAATGGCGTTAAAGTATTGGGGAGACAGTGAATGATTAACTCTAAGTCTCCTATGTCATCGTAAAGACTTACCATGGTAGATTAGGCTGATTAGCCATGTAATGATATACTTGTGCCCATAGAGACAGGGTATTAAAGCATTACTTGGTTGCTACACATGAGATGAGATACTGAAATAATTTCTAGGAGAAGTCACAAATGCAATAGGGTGGAGTGAAGTAAATATGTACTAGAACAAGTCCTTACACAGATGTTGAAAGAAATCAAAACCTTTTAAAAAAAAAAAAAAAAAAAACTTTAGAAGGAATAACGTACCCCTACCAGTCACTTCACACGTGAACATTAAAATGAAATGTCTATGTGATATGTTCTTAATAAGCATTTACAAATTAAGCATTGTATATACACTGATAGCTAACAATGAGGAATCCTTTTTGCCTTTTGGTAGTGCCCGTAAGGAAACATATGGATAGGTTTAAGCTACTTCCCTAGGCGCAGGGAGAAGTAGATGTATGGGAGAAGATTGAGGCATCCGTGAAGGAGTTATCACTCCTCATACATCAATAGTATATTCTTATATTCTTCCATTCTTCCATTCTTCCATTGTTTAATTATTTCCATACCTCTATTCTTTATTCTTTGAGGAAGTAGGATGTTTCTAGAATGCACATAGTGTGGGGTGATGTTGGAACCTAAATTATTAGGTAAGTACCAGGAGGCGCGTGCATGTAAGATCAATGGATAGAAGTGCACTCAGGGAAAAGCACATAGAAAAAGGGGTTTAAGAAGGAATTAAGTGAAACCAAGGTGTGCACAGGAGGCAGAATAAGGGTTTAAAGTACTTAGCCATATTTGGCATCATGGAGTCACTTGAGGAAAAATGTGAGGACCTGACTGAGGGCGTGATAAGTGGATAAGGTACCAGCATGGAACCATGAAGGTCGAGAAAAGGATGTTCCATGAAGGGATATTCCTAGAGACATCATTACACTTAGTGGAAGGTTTGCAAAGAGGATAAACATTTTCCAATGGAGGACCACATTGACACTTGGCATGCGATCTACTCAAGAGAGAATCCATGGAGGTGGTCGATGATCCTATCTACAGATGTGCTTAGGATAGGAACATAGAGATAAGAGAGAATGTATATAGAATGTAGAGACACATAGAGAGTGCAAAGGGGCGAAGAGAAAAAGAAGGAGAGTAATGAAGTGTTGTAGAAATGCTAAGGATTTGGAGTTCATAGTGCTAGGGTTTAGAGTACTTAGTGCTAGAGGGTTGTAAGGGGTACAATTAAGCATATGTATGGGTACTGGGATCTATAACAAGGGATATAATGGGGAAAAGTATAGTCAGGATCTCTGATCATATAGATTTGTAGGAGTTAAGTCTCTGTTATTTAATGTATACGGTCTGAGATGACCCTTTTTCGCGTAATATGGCTACCAGAATTATGTTAAATCAATGTACATGGATCTATTATGTACAACTTACTTATGGGTCTAAACCCTTATGTTATTTGGCTTACCATGACTTAGATCTAGTTTCTTGAACTTTTTACAATTTTTATTTAGCTTCTGTGATGCATTGTGTATATATCTATTAGTTATATCCTCTTCCTTTTTGAGTAGATGCATGTAATACTATTTATGTAAATAATCTTCCATTAATGGAAAAACTCCCTCATGAAGCTCACATGAAGGAGGGGCCCTACACCTACACACACCTCGGGTGAGTGCCCAACATATGATGGATGATAGGTCAACACGCTTGGGGTTATAAAGAAGTATTGAGGGTAAAATAATGACTACAGATGTGATCGTCAATGCTTAAAGTGTGGAGTATGTGAGTGAATCATGTGAATGTAGTGAGGTCCATTTGAGATGTATACCATTATAACACAAGTATAGACTATTGAACGATAGTGTGTAATAAGGCAATGACCATAACATGTAGAATTATTTATAAGAGAGATATAAATTGAATGTGTATAGTGAATGAGACATAAAGTGTATAGTAGATAATGTGCGATTCGTGAAGTATGTAATATGTAAAGTCAGATGTACAATGTATATCATGTGAGATTCATGTGTATAGTAATCCCTCAACATTCAATTGTGATCTTTAGCATAAGATTGCATCATCAGGTAATGACGATGCAGGTGAATCAAAGTATGTATGATGAATGTGGTAGCTGGTGAATGATGTTTGGTGATAGATGATGAAAGAGTGTATTGTATGCGTAAATAGATGGTGATAAATGTATGCATGTAGGAATGAGTATGTACTAGATATATGTAGTGGGTATATGGAATGGGATCTTATTGGAAGATATCCCTAAAAAATCATGTAAGAACAAAAAGAACGCAAGTGTGTCATCAGGAGGTAAAGTGACAGGAGTCACCTACCAAAGAAAAATTTGGTGTGAAGCGGTAGAAACATGTATGGAAAAATAAATGATAGGACGATGCGATGGTGGCAGAATTTGAAATGTGGACAGGACATCAATAGAATAAGTAGTTTCTTTGACACAATGAATTAGAAACGGAAGTGGAGTAGGATAGGAAGGAATCTTGAATGGTGGTAGCTTAGGTGTGATTGATGACATTGTAGAAGGCTTGAAATGAGAAGAAGGTGGATGGGTTTTGAGAGGTGATTGGGTATTTTAACTAGGTAATGCTATAGATTACTTAAGAGGAAGGGGTGATATATTTATTTTGAGAGGTGGTTGCTTATGCGGTTTTTGACTCTCTATAGAAAGAACCCTAGAAACGATGGCATGATTCTCATTAGATATAGATGAATCAGATTTAGGAACCCATTTAGATGTAACAATTGGAGAGTATGATGTAAAATGACGTTGTGTAGTGAATGAGATAAAACCATGACACTCAAGATGTTTGATTCTTTGTTGTAAAACATAGCAATCATTGTTGTTATATCCATTGATTTGATGATAATTGCAATATGGAAGACCTTGATATTTAATAAGATGATAAGGAGGATAGCCATGACTAGATGGTTAAGTGATCAATTAATGAATAAGAATGACAATTTGTTTAGCATTGTGATTAAATAGGAGAGGATCCAATAATGGAAAGACTTAAGGCTCACTGATATGATCACATGTAGAAGGAGAAAAAACATGATCCTAAGAAGCATACTTAAGATGTTGGATTTCAGATTATAGAGATGTAATAATGGATTCCATAGCCTGAAATTTGTCTAGAAATAAATAATTTAAAGCTTTAATTGAGTCCAACATGGGATTATTAGATGGAGGATCAAAAAGGCTAGGATCTTAAGATAAATGATAAAAAATAGGACTTATTTCATGTGACGGTGTGTCTATAGGAAGATATTTGGTGTCTAAGGATTTTTGCAAAACAACTTGATAATTGGGATGCATCTTAAGTAAATATGAAAAATCAATTTTAGGAATTTTAGGAAAAATGATAGAGAAGATGATATGCCAAAGAAAGATTTGAAAGACCGATCACGAGTTGTGTTCACCAAAATAATAAAGCTAAAATGTGGAAATTAAAGCCTAATCTGATTGGTATTATAGCATTAAATAAATGAAAACATTAAGTAGAGAGATTATACCCAAATAACTAAGAAATAAATTATGAAACTCTAATTTCAAATAGGCGAAGAAGGTACTTAGTTGATTCGTAATAAAATATGGAGTTTACCGAGGTGCTAACCAAGTGAATAGAGTAGCAGGAGCATCACATAGAGACCCAAAATAATGCAGATATGGAGAGATATGTTAGAATGGGGCACCTGGAGAAGGACATGGATACTCGTGGGCACCCTAGCCTTATTTCTAGGCACCCGAATCTATGAAAAATATTAAGAAACCTCCTATGAGTGGCCACATGTTGTTAAATTTTTTTCACCTTTGGTCGTACCAAGATCACAGAGGTCACTAGAAACCTACAATGAAATCTGAACCTATAAAACCCTCAAATAAACATCAAATCCTAAAAAATAAAGATGTAGAATGAGGGGTCAGACTATCCTCAATTGTCACAATAGTGAACTTATGATTGAGTGTTGCACTACATCTCAGACCCAATGTAGTTCTATGTGTTTGTGTGTGGATTTGTGCCCTAAATGGATCTTGTGCGTGTCACACTTGATAGTGAGGAAATAATCTAGATGTAAAGAAATGTAATACATGTGTGCATGGAATAGAATGAACGTCCCTCCTATGAAGTGTATGTAGAATAACCAACCCTTGCATCCCTTGGATGGTGCTAGCTGGATGTAATGGATCTCTTAGATGTTTGATGGATGCAACCTTAGGTGGTGATAGCTAGTGCTTAGTTTTTGGTCCTTTATTATGATCACATAAATTAATATTTATATGTTTCCTTTTATTTTATTTCATAATCAACCCTAAAAAGGATGACTACCAAAAGATAAGATGCTCAAATGGATAGAAAGCACCCAAAAAGTGTGTGTAAATTACAAAGGGGATAGGGTCTCTGAGAGGGGATGAGGGAGCTGGTGTCATGGTTGGGCGCTGATGTCTAGATGATAAAATATGGAGTGTAACAAGACATACTGATTAAGTAAGGATGTAAGACCGAAAGAAGCAACATAAAGCAAAGAAAGGTGGCCAAATACATGGGTTAATTAGTACTTTTCTTACTTAGGAATTATATGAATAGTAGTATGTAACCAAGAATAGATATTTAATGATATTCTTATTGAGCTCCTTAGTCATCAATTGATCTCTTTAAAATATACTCATGGCTATCCTCCTTATCATCTTGTAAAATATCAGGGTCATCCATATTGTACTTATCATTGAATTAATGGACATAATGAAAATGATTTCTATGATTTACAATGAATAATCAGGCATCTTGAGTGTCATATTTTTATCTCATTCACTACATAACATCATGTTACATCATCATCTGCAATTGTTACATCTCAATGGGTTCCTAAATCTGATTCATCTATATCTAATGAGCATCATACCATCATTTCTAGGGTTCCTTCTACAGAGAGTCAAGAACCGCCTAAGAAACCATCTCTCAAAATCAATATAGCACCCCCTCCTCTCAAGTCATCTTAAACATTACCCAGTCAAAATACACAATTTCCTCTAAAAATCAGTCCACCTTCTTCTCCTGTCAAGTCTTCTATAGCATCATCAATCCCACCTATCAAAATTCCTTCCCATCCTACTCGACTTTTGTTTCCAATTCATTTTTTCAAATAAACTACTTCTACTGATGGCCAAGACACATTTCAATTTCCACCACCATTACAAGGTCTTACTATTGCTTCGGCCTACCATTGTGTTGGACATAACTCCTATCATGACATAAACAACTTTCTCCAACAATGGAAAGGTATCTCACACATCACTGCATAAAAATCCATCATTGGCATGCTTGGTGGAATCATACCCATTCCTCCCCCTAGACATAAAAAATGCTCTCCCACAATGACAAGGTATCTCCCGCATCATTGTATAAATATCCATCATTGGCATGCTTGGGTGGCATGACACTCATTCCCCCTAGCATCAAAAAGTGTCTTATTTTATCATCACTTCACATTTTTTCTACCACATACACATCTTAATACACTCTAGTATCATTATTTCTCAATGACACACTCTTGTGCTTTGGTTCACACTTGACTATTTGAGGGCATAATATATACATGAACCTTGTACACACAACAAAAAAAACATGGCACACAACACTTAAAATTACACATTACACACTACACATAATATGCTAACATATACTTCTTCCACATATTCATCAATACACAATCAATAATACTTGTTACTTATTCTTCCTATCACACACATTCAAAACCTAAACAATACATAGTGCTCACACCTACTCATCAAAAACATCTCAATGAAAAAAAAAACAAAAAATACACTCCTCTCATCTTCAACACAACATATAAAACATTTTACATATCTACAACATATTTCACACACGATGCTTTTATGACACCCACCTTTTACATCACATGACACATCTCTCTTGTGAGTAATCAACACAAACATTTTACACAATATACATATTCACAACACACTACCTACTTGAAACTTTCACATGTGACACAACCTACTATAATGTATGGATTTATAAAGGGAAGATATAACTAAAAAATTAGATTTCCGCAAGATAAATGTTGAATATATAGATTGTAGATTACAAAATGTAATAACCATAACTGAAACAAAATAACATGAAATAAAATGAGATAGAGAACACCAAATTTAGAGTGGGGAAATCCGAATGAAAAACTCCACTGAAATAAAGCACTTTTTGTATTAAGAATTTATCAAGAATTTTACCCAACACTTCCACTTCACTCCTTGATCTCATAGAGATAATTACAGATCAATGTTTTCCCAATTATATAGTTCGATTCAATAAAAATCTTGATCATTTTCTTATCAATTAGATACCAATCGATATATTTTTTATGTTGTTGTATGTTCTATCAATCCCATGAGGTATCATCCTATATATATAGGATGGGTGAGCGGTCATACCATCTCACTCTTGAGATTTGAAATACTAAGCTAATTTTATAAATAAACTTTTAATAACATGGTCTTAAGTGGTGGTCAACCAAATGGTATCTCCACTTGAAATTATCAACCCCAACACTCCCCCTTAATGTTAAGTGGTGAAAAAAAAACAAGACAATCCAAATTTACCTTATTCTACAAAAGGATTTATATATCCATGAGTCAACAACAATGATTAAGACTAGCATGTAAATAAGGGAAATCATATAGATCTTCCCATACATAAATTGTTAAGATAAGTGATTTATATATGAATAATTATATCATATTACGAAGAATTTTGTAAACTAAGGCATACCCATAACTATTACTTCACTGGGATTTACAAGTAACTTTAGATAGTGTGACACATTTACTTATTACAAAATTGGGGAAGTATTGGAAGTTTACAACCGCTGTTAAGAGGTGGAATTGTCATGCACACTACCCCTCAATGAAAACTTTGATAGGACCAATTAAACAAAACTTTTAAAAATTCACAGAACACAATGAATTTGTAAAAATATATGTGACTTGATCTTCAGTTGAATAAAAATTGAGATCAATATCACCATTCAATAATTGCTCTCCAATAAAGTGCATATGAAATTGAATATGTTTTGTCCTTAAATGTTGAACTAGATTTTTTACAAGAGAAATGCAACTCTGGTTGTCACATAGAAGAGTAGTGCTCCCTTTAAAACCTATATGCAGTTCATCCAATAGTCTTTTTAACCACAGCTTCTTTTGAAGCTTCCATAAAAATTCTATACTCTGCTTCAGTAGATGAGATAGAAACTATTGGTTTCTTCTTGAACTCCAAGTGATGACACCTGTACCCAACTTGAAAACATATCTAGAAGTATATTTTCTATCTGTAACATCACCAACATGGTCATAATAACAATAGCCAAATACTTGGGCATCATTATAAGAAGAATAAAACAAACCATAATTAACTATTTCTTTAATATATTTCAAAATTATTTTTTCTATTTTCCAATGATCCTCATAAGGATCCTACATAAATTTTGAAAAAACTCCTACTACATATGAAATATCAGTTCTATAAATAGTCAAATAAATTAGACTACTAACTAGCTATCTATACAAAGTATGATCAAATTTAGCACAAGCATGTTTAGGATCTAACTTAACACCAACTTCAATAGGAATGAGAATAGAATTACTATCAATCATGTTAAAAATTCTAAGTAAATTCATAACATACTGAGATTGAGATACAATAATAGACTTATGATCTTGAAATATAACCATGCAAAAAAATGATTCAACAAACCTAAGTCAGTCATTTGAAAACATTGTTTTAACCTTTATTTGATCCTAACATTTAAATTTCTATCACTGGCAGTAATCAAATGATCATCAACATAAAGAACAATAATGAAAATATGATTATTTTTAAACTTAAGAAATAAATCATTATCACAAAAAAATTAGTGAAATCAAGATCCTGAAAGAAACTGTTATTTTTAGCATACCAAGCTCTAGGAGATTTCTTAAGACCATACAAAGAATTTTTCAGCTTATGAACATATAGTTCCTTACCAGGTTATTTAAAACCTTTAGGATGATGCATGTAGATTTATTCTTGTAAGTCACCATTTAACAAGTCATTTTTAACATCCATTTGGCAAATCTCCCAACCATATTGGGAAACCAAAACAAGAATAATTCTAGTAGTGCTCATCTTAGCTATAGGAGAAAAAGTCTCAACTTAGTCAAGACTAGGTTTTTGTGTGAAACCACGAGCTAACAACCTTGCCTTGAATTTTTCAATTTCTCCTAGAGAGCTATATTTGATATTATATGACCACTTGAATCCTACAATGATTCTCTTAGAAGGAGAAGGGACTAGTTCCCAAGTGTAATTTTTAATCAAAGAATTTTATTCATATTTCATATCATGAATCCATCTATCATCTTAAAAGGATTATTTAAAATACTGTGGTTGAATCTCATAGAGGATCATTAAGGAATGATAATAATGTTGAATATGAGTTACCTTTCTAAGATTACAAAGATGATAATCCTTAACAATATTTGGAGCCCATTTAGGAATCTTGGGATGCAAGACACTTTAAGATGACTCCCCCTCAATCTTAATCATGTCAAGATTAGGATAATCATCATCTTGAACTTTTGTTTCCATATTTTTAGGAGAAGGATTATCAGATTCTATCTCAGGAGAACTAGAGGAAGGTTTATAGGAATCATCACAAAATGTCTTTTCTAAGACATGAACATTCATGTTTTCAACTATGTCATGCTTGAAAGGATAATAGACTCTTAAACCTTTAGTTATATAACCATATCCAACAAAAATACAAGAATATGAAGTTGGATCAAGCTTCTTCCTTTTATCTTTCAGATTAAAGATAGAAGCAGGACTACCAAATATTCTTAAGCGAGAGATATTTGGTTTTTGCTTTGTCCATACTTCATGAAGATATTTAGAAGGAAATCTATTTAGGATATAGACAACAATATTCATAACTTCTGCCCATAAAAACTTAGGCACATTAGATTCATGAATCATAGTCCTAGACATTTCTAAGATAGTCCTATTCTTACTTTCTGCAATGCCATTTTTCTATGGGGAATAAAAAAATTTCAAATCTCTCTGAATTTGACATGAAATACAAAACTCATAAAATGTTTTTCTAACATACTCACCTCCATTATCAGTCCTAATCCTTTTAATTTTCAGATTAAAATAATTTTCATCTAAGGATTTAAACTCTGTAAATTTAGACAAGACATCATAAATTTTCTTAATGAAATAAGACCAAGTCATCCTATGGAAATCATCAATAAAGAATACAACATAAAAATATCCAATGAGAGAATGAAATTCAAGTGGACCTCTCACATCACTGTTAATAAGTTCTAATAACTGATAAGAATTGGGATCATGATGTTTGTGAAATGGTTCAACATGTTGCTTACCACACAAAAAACTTTCACATATTTCATGATTTGAATTCATATTTGGAAGACCAACAACAAGATTAAGTCTAGACATTTCATACAAAATTCTGAAAATTCACATGAAATAATATTTCATGCCAAATATGAATAGCATTCCTAGAAGAAGAAGAAAAACAATATTAAGACATAAATCCTTCCAAAATATATAAGCCATTTTTCTGAATACTAGAAGAAATAACATTATTGAGATTATCTTTTACATACCATTTATCATGTAGAAAAACAAATTTACAATTTTCTTTAGTTAACCGAGAGAAAGAAAAGAGATTATTTTTCAACTGAGGAACATACAAGACATTCCTAATTACACCATTTTCCAATTTAACGTTCCCACAAGATTCATATATAATGATGGATTTTTCTCTTAGATATATGTTTTCTTCACATTTAACAACATATGAGAGGATACCAAAAATAAATGTCATGTTCCTAGAGGTACCACTATCTAGGATCCATTCAATGTCATTTGAAGCTGAGAGGGAAATATACAGGGAAATATATTACTCAACATTATTTACATGATTTTACTTTTGATATTTCATATGACTATTATATTTACTATTTCTAGCATTCTTAAGAGATTTTTTTGTTTCTACCCTACAATCAAACTCTTTATGCCCAAATTATCCACACTTGATACATGTGCCATTAAATTTTACTTTAAAGTTATGACTATTTTTAACAGACTTAGACTTATGATTGGATTTAAATTTTGGTTTAATATTTGACTTATTATTAGGATTACTATTATTCCTATTTTGAGAAGACTTATGATTATGAGAGAACAATTCCTGAGAGACCATCTCTTTTGAATAAAAATTCTCCATTACACGTTCTTATTTAAATGACAAAGAAGATAGAGTATCCAAATCAGGAAGATCATTCTCATTATGATATTTAGAGTTAAGAATGGAGATATACTTTCTAAAATTTTCATGAATATTTATCTAAATAATGAAATGTATAATCTTATCTTGAAACAATTAACAGATCTAGACATCTAATTAAAAGTTAATGTTATTAATTTTATCTAAATAATTAACTATTTTCTCATCTCCTTTCATAAGAGTTGTAAGAAACTCTAAAATTAGATTAATTACCTTGGACAAAAGATTTCCTTCATGCATATTCTTTAACTGTTTCTAAACATCAACATGAGAATCCATATGACCTATATGCACTAAAAATTAATCTCTTATGCTTTGTAATAGGATGGAAATATCTTTCTGTGATCTTTGAAAGAAGGAGATAAGGTTTTTAGGATTTACAAGTCTACCAGTGGGTCGTTTTTCCACACCAGTCACAAGATCCCATAGATTTCTTTCCATAAAACAAGATTTTAACCTTACTCTCCAAATACTGTAATTAGTTCCATTCAATAACTGATACTTATCTATTAAAAACTAGCAGAACTAAACATTTTTTAATTCTTAGATGGTTATGAAGACAAGTACAACTAGAAATACGAATCAAGGAAGCCAAAAAGAGGAAAAAAACAAGCTACACAATTTATTATTTAGTATATGAATTCAAACAACTCGGGATGAATTAAAAATAACTCACTTTGATTGAGATTAAAAATGATCTAACCGAGCTTGGAATGATTTCAGCTACGGTCCTTCTTAAAAGACAATAAATTGAAAAAATAGATTAATTAACTCATTAATTAATTAACAGATTAAAGAGATAAGTAACAACCACATGGTACGAATCCAATGGCTTAAGAGAGACACACATCACAATTATGACATTCTCTCAACTTTATTTCCCTAGTAGATGCCAAGTCCCTAGAATTTAATTAAATTAGATAACTTATTGGGTCCACAAAATAGTTAAAAAATTGCAATGCTAAAACAAAGAAACAAGTGGTACAAGATATAGAATTTGACATCGTGAAAATATAAATACACACGTAGATTTTCTATTATATTGCACTTTGCAATGCAACAAGAAGTTAGACGAAAATTAATAAAAACAAACTGCAAAGCCATGCATATGTTGTTAATATATTGTATCACTTTTTCACACTCTAACAAAATACAAACAATATGCAGAAGAAAATACTTAGTCCAAACAATGCCACTTGTTGAAGATATAACAACTAAAGAATAGAAACTTAGCGACTTTCCTCCAAAATTTTAATAGATGGATTTGGGTGGACTTAAATTCCCTGTAAAAAACCAAATTTTAAAATAAAGTTTGGGTCCAAAATCAAAATACAGGTGTCACAATATTAGTGGCTGAGATAAAGAAGAGAATGACACCTGAAAGATAGAGTCTAACATATGCGAAGAATGACATTGCGAAAAGAAAATACACGTGGTCAAATACAATTGGTTTTCACTTCACAGTGCTACCTAAATGACTAAAGAAATACTTAACACACGTTGAGCCTTGTTAATGGCTCTCTTTCAACAAATATGACAAATGCGAAAAGGGGGCTAATTCTTATTGGATAATCCACTACCACAATTGAAAAAATGATAATTGCGAAATGTGAAGAAACTTGGAGAAAATATTTTGGCTCAAACTTCACATATGATAGAGTCAAGCAAATAAAAGAATAACAAAGTGAATTATAGAGCTACTTGGAGCAATTTTATTGGCTTGGATTTCGTAAGTGTCATAAGAAAGCAAATAGAAGACTGAAAATGTGAAATACTTGGAGAACTCTTATTGGCTCAGATTTCGTAAGCGTCATAAGAAAGAAAAAAATACATACAATGTGAAATACTTTGAGAAATCTCATTGGCTTAGATTTCACAAGTGTCATAAATTATCTTACACAAAACTAATAATGTGAAAAAAGAAGTGACTTAGAGATTTCCTATTGGATCTAATTTCACAAGCGATAGAGGAAAGATAACACAAGTCTGAAAATCAAAAAAAACATGGAATTCCCTTATTGGCTTGCGTTTTGTGACTGAAAAACAAATCTAAAAAAAAAATGACAATACAAAGCAAGATGGAGCTTTTTGATTGGCTCGGGCTTCACAAAAATGAAGATACCTATTAAAATATTGACAATGCAAAGTTAGATGGAGAAAAATGATTGGATCAAGCTTTGCAACAACAAAAATTAACAGAAAAAAAATATAAACAAAACCTGACACCGTGAATCTAGATGGAGAAAAATGATTGGATCGGTTTTGTAAAAAAGAAAGATCTATAATGAAGATACTTGGAGATATTTTATTGGCTCAAGCTTTGCAAAAATGAAAATATTTAGTAAAAAAATAAAGATTTTAATGTTGGGGTGGACTTAGATGCTCCTAACTAACTTTATCTAAATATATCTTTCAAATCCACAACTATAATAGCTATAAACAATGCATAAAACTTAAAAGAATCTCACAAATGATGGATTTAAACTACAAACAATTGAATCAAGATGTAGAATCATAGATTTAAGCATGAAATTTCTCAAACATGATCTAAATAGTCATTTGACCAATACTTTCAAAAAATATTTGGGTAGGAAACAGAATTTTAAAACTGATTAACTTGAAGATGATTGTTGAATAATTAGGGATTTGCAGATTCATAAATAAAATTCAAGCTTCTTCATTCTAGAAAATTAAAATCTTATAAACAGATCCTGTACATTCATAATCACCATATATGATACCATTTTAGGATTTATAAAGGGTAGATATAATTAAAAAATAATAGATGCATAAAATACTTGTCAAAGATTATAGATTATGATGTGTAGTTAATATTAAACATAGATTAAGATGTTTATAGATTCTAATAACCATAGCTGAAAGTAAACAACAGGAAATGAAATGAGACAGAGAACATCAGATTTAAAGTGCAAAAACCTAAGGGAAAACCCACCAAAATAAAGCACTGTTTGTATTAAGAATTTATCAATAATTTAACCTAACACTTCCACTTCACTCCTCGGTCTCACAAAGATAATTGTGGATCAATGTTTTCACAATTATACAGTTATCTTACATAAAAATCTTGAGCATTCACTTATTAATTAGATACCAATCGATATATTTGTTATGTTGTTGTATGTTCTATCAATCCCATGAGGGATCATCCTATATATATATGATGGGTGAATGGTCACACCATTTCACTCCTGAGATGTGAAAGACCAAGATAAGTTTATAAATAAAATTTTAATAAAAGGGTATTAAGTGGTGGTCCACCAAATGGTATCCCCACTTGACATTATCAACCCTAACATATAAATCTAACACATTAACAATACAAAAATTTCAAAATACATAACATTATACACTCCCAAACCAATATGTTTTGCATAACTTCACAATATCTTTCTCTCATGTGAAAATAACACAATGCAACACACATATCTCTTACAATACCTACATGACACACTGCCCTATGACACAAGTCTAGAAGAAGAGGATTTTTATTCACACGAGAAAGACTTTAACACAGATTATCCATGAGTCCATACTTGAATGCTAAGTTTATACATCTAAAATGAACATCATCACACTCTCATGTTTAATCAATTACTCAACCAATCACTCACACACTTACACTCTATGCTTTGTGCTTTGATGATAACATCTTTCTATTACACACATTCAAACCATTTACCAATCACACACTCTTGTTTATGGTTCATTCTTGACAGTTGAGGGGGCATATATAAATGAAATTTATTGCATACATACACATCCAATTGAGAGGCATGTTGCTCCTATAATTGAAACTACATTCCATTCCGTACCATCCACAACATACTACATATATTGGTTGCATTTACTCTTTCTTACTTATACATACATGTTAACTTTATTACACATGCTAGATAGATATCTTGTATGTATTATATTATCATACAACACATGCGTTCACTGGCCTTCTAATGTGATAATGATTATAGATTAGTACACCAACATGGATTTTTGGTGCAACACCTTTTACCAGCCCACAAAGGACTTAGGGCATCCAATTTGAAATACAGTGTTATTGTTTAATTTGTTTCATAGAATGTTAATTCATTGGATTATAATACTTTTAAATATTTTTATCTTTTTAACATACTAACGGGTGCGTCATGTGAAATATTTGTTATGTAAGACTAGTGTCTTGCAAGGTGTCTGTTCATATTATCTGCAATTGTTTAATCTTTGTATGCTCTTGTTTTGAGGGCTTTGGAACTTTGTCTTGTGTGCACACTTGGTCTTCTTATGGAAAATAAGACATGATGAATGTGACATCATGAGTGGTGTCCATATTGAACACCATTTTTTGCTATCTACATTTTATTCTTGCATGGTTACATTACCTGTTGTCTGTAATTTTCTTTGACATGCAATTTTTCTTATACTAACACTTGTCTCCTATACACTTTGCTTATGTGTGCATTGGGTTTCGACATAGAAACATTCCCTTTCCTCTGTAGGGCAAAGTTTAGGAACATTGAGTAGGTCATCCTTTGGGCTACAACCCTTCAAATGGACATTATATGCGCTCCAAACAAGGGGGGGGGGGGAATCATGTGGGTGAATCAGTAAACCCATACAATGTTATACACACCAAAAAATATACCAATATAGCACACGTTTTAGTTTAAAAAAGGCTGAGAATGGAATTGGCTAGCAACCACGATGTTACTTCTTTGGATGCCTTTAACTAGGGGGAAATTACATACGATTGGAAGTTTAGCCACACTCTATAGAAACAAAACTTTCCCCACCAAAAATATTTTATAGGGCATAAAATTCTGTAGCCCTTGCCAATTTCTAACACCATATGCGTGGTACCTACATTGCGAATAAGTTATAAAGGTGGAGGATGACACTAGACTTATTTCCCTTCACTTTTCCATGGACTTGGCATGAGATACCCTACAAAAATCATGAATAACACACTTGGGTGAGATCAACAAAAAAATGGTCTTCTACAATATCTTGAGGATTTTTTTTTTTTTCTTTTATCTTTTCTACACCCCTTTCTGCATACATTCCGATCATGAAATCATAGTGAGCCAACAGTTTCTCCTTTTTCATTCATTTTTAGCATTTTTTAACATACTTTTTACACATATACATGCAGTACTTTGACTATCTGATCCGTTCTTAGTATTAGCAGGTTAACGGTATCCTATAAATGGAGTGATTCCAATATATATAGTATTCATATACATAGTCATACTTCATTATTCTTTAGATAATAATAGACAAGTAAAAAGTGGAATAAATAGGTACATCGGATAACAACATGTGTTTCTCACCCTCAGGTACTAGTATGTGCATCACATAGCGTTATTTGGTAACTAATCGTGTCTTATCTTCGTATTCCTTAGGATATCCGAGCCACGTAATACATTTTTACACACTAGGCTATGAGTTCTAGCCCGGTCAACATGGCCACAAGACGTCAGTAACATCTACATGGATCATCATGTCTACATACGCAATCCCCATTATCTAACATATGTTATAGATTTCCACCGCTCACACCAACATAAAGTGGGGGAAAATGTAGAACACAAAGTCACTGCATTTCGATATATTCATCTGGGATTCCTAGTGTTACCATAACCTACATGTGCATCATGATCCTAAGTAAAAAGAGTACGAATGTACCACTGATCTTAGACACATCTCTGAACGTCTGAGTTACATATTATACTAGTTGTCATTCCTATATCTGCACCCTGTATTTCTAAGATCTTGGTACACAGTCCCTTCTATGATTTGTCATGCCTGAGAACACACTAGTTACTCTATAACCTAATGGGATGCTCGCTAGCACCAGGGAGCATGACTCTATACGACTCGACTTGGGTGACCCTACTACCCCTTTAATAAGTCACTAAAATAACTGTGTCTGAGGTGCCACCAAGTTCATTTTGGTAGGCCATGAGAATGTGTACGGATTTTTAGTGGTATCTCTTGTTAGGGGGGGGGGGGGGGTCGTTAGGTTAGAACACTAGGAGCATAAGGAAGGCTATAAAGATGAAAGTGTAGTGGATGCAATAATAATCGGATTATCACTAGCATATGTGACAAGCAATCTAGCTTCCATCTCATCACGTACACGGAATGTGCCCATCACTCACAAGTATGGTGTGAGTCACAAATTCCATAACCACAACGTAGACCCCCCCAACGCGCCCTTACCACGCCACATTATACAATATTTGCGCGCTTTTTAGACTAAGTTAGTACAACCAATACCTGAGACGTCCATGTAGTTTCCTGTAGCTCAGATCTACACGTCTAATCTAGGCCCACACAAGAACACTAAGGCGACTATGTAGATGGGATGAGACGCTCCTAGTCTATTACATATCAACGTGTGTCACTATGAACCGGGAAAAGCTTACATCTAAAGCCATGTCACAGAGGTCTATTACATGTTACTTAGTGAACTATAGTATGCTAATATTAACATTGTATGGTTGTTGCACCTATGTCAAGTGGATGACACAAGAGCCACAGATCGGTACTACTAAATTTCACATACACACACATGTGAAGCTACCATAGGTCCGCTGATGTACTATCGTGTAGTGCATCTGAGCGACCATATCATAAGGTCACTATGCGGGTGAGCCGTGAGGACAGGTTCGACCCCTCATTCTGCATCTTCTTTTAGATGATATCTATATGAGGGTTTTGCAGGTTCATGACGCTCACTTGACTGACTGAGTTTGTCCACATGAATCTCCTCGACTATCATCAGTAGCCCTCATAGACACAAAGGCCGATGGGTATATTGCTTCGCGAACAACCGTGCTGTCAGACACATGAGAGGAGGTTTTTCGAGCATGATGATACCACCTAGGACACTAGGTGAGGGTATATAGTACAGAGGTCTAGGATCACCCAGACTAATGTGCCCCAGTATACCTTACGCAACCGCCCCGGCCACAGCATATCACACCACATCATGGCCATGTACAGTATCCTGTCGATCTAATGTGTCCTAAGGGCTGCGTCCGATCGCCTGTCCACCCCGATACGCTCCCACACAGCAGCTCCTGTTATGACAATTTGTGTATGTATGGCAAACATGTTGTGTGTTTATAAATGGGCTGTGTGAGTATTTCACCACTTTGTCCTGCCCCGACCCCAAGACCCTCATGGGACAAGGTCGTCCTGCCATCGCCACTGTTTCTTCATCGGCCTCGCCAGACAGTGGCCTGTCACGCTGTACAACCTCTCTACATGATGTAAGAGCTATATGCCAATAAGTAGACACTCACATCCCCCCCATGCGGGACTATAGCACCTGATTGGTTTGTAACCTACCTATACTTCTCATGACCATTACTTACAATTATAAATCACTCATGAAGATCATTTTCACTCCATTCTTCCCAATGTTGACCAGACGTGAGTTAGTGAAAACTTGCATTTCCATTTAGGCCGTTGGGGGTCATGGTTAATGATACTTAGTAGTATCTATGTTCGGAACTGCGAAGTATATAGTCATAGTAGGCAATACATAATTGTACATGAGAACCAGTATTGAAGCGACGCGCTATTGAAACACCAGGGAGTGTAACGAGTAAGGTCGCATCGAGGAGCCCACTCCGCAGCGGAGGACCCACTTCATACAGGAGCTACTACTGGTGATCTATTGGATCAATATTGTGTCTAATACATCATATTTATTTAGTCAAAGGACTATACATGAACTTTGGTTCAAATTTTTTTTGACATACCATTTTTATCTTTCTAACTTGATAATGGCTTGTGCTTCATTTTGCCGGTATCCCCCTTTTTTATTTTCCACCACTCCTCTTTTTTCTTATCCGTCTGTATCTGCGTCTTAATTGTTGTCTTCTATGCTGTTATGTAACATTTGTTATTGCCTAGGGATTGGGACTTCCCCTTACCCTTTTATGCTTCATGTTGTTCCCCCCCCCCTCGATTGCTTGTCTACCAGTCCGCCCCCTCTACAATTATTTTCTCTTTGTATGATCTATATCTTGTAGGATTTTCACATTTTCTTGTGACCTTCCTTTCTCCCATTTTCTTGTTGCACACTCGTATGTTTCAGGCCCTCCCTCCCTAATTGTCACTTGATTGTATTGCAACATTGTGAGTGGGGTCCCATGTTTATGAACCCATTTCGCAAGTCTACATTGTCTCTTATGGATGTTGTAATTATCTTTTTGAAATCTTAGTGACAAAAGCTACACTTAGCCTTACATTATGTTTTATAAATGCATGTTTCCTTTTATTAAATAAACGTAACTCATAGCTCACTTGGTTTTTTTGTGGGTCTTGGTTTCTACTAAGCAAATACCTTCCCCTGCAGGGAATAACTTTAGCATAGGGGTGGTCCATCATAGCCGCATATCCTTGAAGATGTCAGATGCACCCCGACTAGAGGGAGGGCATCATTTAGGTGGAATAGTCACCCATACAATGTTATATGCAAATATACTAAATACACAAACAGTTTTTAGTTTTGCGTTCAGGGCTCAAAAGTAGACTTAGGTCATTAGCAACAATGATGTCTTTCCTAGATGCGTTGTACTAGGGGGGGAAACTACAGCAGAGATTGGTAGTTTAAATTGTCTAGAAAAACTCGAGACAAATATTTTATAGGGCGTATAATCCTTAGCACTTTAATAATTTTCACACCATATGTAGTGGTGGCTACATTGTGGGAAGTTAGTTATAGGTTAGAGGGGAAAACTAGAATTTTCTCCCTACACTTTTCAATGTCTGCATCAGATCGCCCTAAAAATTGTGGTAGCACAAATGCATGAGATCGCTCGAAAAAAGCATTCATTCTACACCATATTAAAAATATTTTTACACTTTTTCCTCTTCACCAGATTGTGCCATTTTATTTTTGTTCAGGATTTTGCATTTACATCTTATTTACATATTGTTAGAATTTTGCTCATTACATGTGTATGGATTCTTGTTTGTTCTTCTTCTTTATAGTCTATGAAAGGAACAATAAGAAGATTGGTCCAGCATGATCTCAGATGATTAAATCACCACATTAGATTGCCAAAACAAAAGAATAAATCTAATAATATGAAATCCATTTAATCATAATGCCAACATACATTACATACAATTGAATTCATTACTCAATAGAAAGACTTACATATAGAGGAGGAAAATTTAACTAGGACTAACGCACGTGTGAAGACACTCCCCAACTGATACTGGTAGTAAGTAACTCCAGAGGACTAGTAAACTAATTCCAAATATCTGAGATATGAGAACCTAAACTGAACACACTAGTAAACTAACTCCACACAACTAGTACACCTAAGGAAAGCTAACAAATAAGGGGAGGGATCACACAAAGGTAGAATTATTCTTAAGAAAAAATAAACTACACTAAACAATCTCGGTAAGCATAGCTTAGGTGGGAAAAAAATAAGTTGGGTTCCTGTTCGTGCAAATCTACTAAGCACCCCAAATGACCTTCAAATCTGCCAGTCCCAAATTGGGTTATTTAGTGTGAAGTGCATTAACATTGAGTTTTCCAAGGTGTGGACCTTGCAAGGTGAGAAAAATATCCATAGAAAACAGGTTCTTACCCCTCTATTTGGGTGTATGCATGAATTTTACAGAGGTTCAATGCTAAATACTACTCTAGATTCCAAGGAGACAGAGTTAAAGATGCAAAAGGAAACAAAACTAAGTAAAACTGGTGATACACCAAAGGAAGAGTGATGGACCTCTATTTTGCCAAAATAGAACAAATCATAATAATGCAACACTTAAGAAACATGCACAATTACCAAAAAATTTAATGGAAAGGACCAGAAAGAAACAATAAATGGAAGAAAGGATTGAAAATTCATCCACAAAGCATGCTTTATCATTCCAATTTTGATAAGATGCAATTACAATGGAGAAGGAGGAAAAAATGTATTAAAGTCCCAATGAAGGCCCTGAAACTCCTGAATCACATGCCAAGGGGAAGAGGGGAGTCTGCAAGAACAAAAACGTCCAACCCTTTACAAATGAGCCAAAAGTGGCTTTTATTTTTTTTTTAACGAGAAGTAAAACGACAAGAAAAACAAGAATCAAGAAAGGTAAAAAACACAGGAAAATGATGTTGAGATCTCCAACCATCGATAGATTCATGAAATAGCAAGGGAAAAAAAAAAAAAAAGGAACCTTAAAAAAATCCATTTCGATGCATTTGACCATGTAGAGAAGAAGAAACGAGGAGTGACACTTACTCATCAATTTTGGTGGTTGGGGGGTCGGTGGTTCTGCATTTTTTTTTCCCATGCAGAGACTTTCTTCATTTTTCCCCCATCAAATCCCCTTAAAAATCACATTTAATAGATCCAAATGTGGATAATTTCAACAGTAGATTCAAGGATACTAAAAAATGTGAAAATCAAGTTTAGATCAAAGTATGGCCTATGGAAGATTTAGGGCAAAACAGGCAAAATTAGGGTTCGCAGGCTGAAATTTGAACTTTTTCCCTCTTTTTTTGAATTGGGAAAATTTCCCAAAAAATTTCTGTTGTCCTGACCTCCGCTATCACATGGCATCACCTAGTTTGCTGATGGGACGTGGCCTTCAAAATAACATTCTACCCCTTTTCGTAGAATTGAGAAATTTTCCCAAAATTCTCCGCGGCCCCGCCACTCCGAGACACGTGGTACCTTCTGGTGCTTGGTGGGGATGGACCTCAACTTTTCACTTTCACCCTTTTTTGGGTTTGGAAAAACCAAAAATATTCGCCACCCAAACTCCAGGGACACGTGGACACGTGGTGCCATTTTATTGCTCAGCGGGGATGTGCCTCTATTTTTTGTCTTTAACACACTTTGACCAAAAAGCCAAAAAAATTTAAGTCTTTCCACCCCCTCTGCTCCACCCTGACACGTGGTGTCATTTCATTTCTTTGCGGGATTTTGGGCTGAAATTTTCCATTGATTTCTTTAGCCAAAAGGCTACGTGCCAAAATGTTTCCCATGGGTCCGCCTTGGCAAATTTTCCCTCCAAACTCCGTCGAGCCATAACTCAAAAAATACAAAGAGAGTTAGGAGATTCTTGACCTGTCTGGAAAGGGGAAAGAGAAAATTCCTATCAATGAAGTCATCTCTCGGACTTTTGAGTGCTTTAAGTTGTAAAATCTATCTATAGAAAAAAGAAGGAAGAATCAAGGTAAGTTAACCAAAACAAGCATGGGATTATTTTGGATAACACTTTTGGCGACTTAGAGGGGTCATCTGCCTATTGGATGAAGTGACCAGCTTCTTAAAGCAATCCATTGGGCAATAAGGCTGAACTAACTAAGGTTACTTCAATCATTAAAAAATTCTCTAAGATGAACGATTTGTGAGAGTAGGAATTACTTGACATGGAACATGATTGCAAAGATGCATCCTTGGGGAAACAAAACTTGTGCCAAAGCACTTAGGGAAATGTAAAATCTAAGCTAACAAAAAAATTTTCATAAGCACTGGGAGGAAATGAAAAATCAATGCGTCAAATAGTCCCAGGGTGAGAATTTTCTTTTCCCTTATAGCAGTACTGCATTTAGATGGATTCATTAACTGGAATTTGCAGTTCCTCACCATATAATGTAGATATAATTGGAAGGCATTGCTATTTTTGCATTTTGTGGACCCCTGTAGGGGCCACTCCAAATGGACATCAAATTTTGAAATTCTTATTGGCTTTGCTCTTGTCTACAACCAGTTTAAACCCCTAAAATCTCCAAACTTGGAAGTTATAGCCTTAGCTTCATATCAAAGCTTCTCTTATCAAAGCTTGGTCCGTCTCCATTGTTTGGACCGCATTGCGCTTCTTAATTTCTTGGGAGGTCAATAATTCTGCATATCTAACCCTATGGGATCCAAAACTCTAACAATTCCAATTGCTCATGAGTTCAATGTTGGCCAACTAAGTGATATAGGAAAGACTGCCTCTTCCCATAAAAAAGTAATGAATGGAAGTTTACCTGTGGATCTCTTGGGATTTTATCCTAGCAGGTCCCATAGATTGATTGAGGTAGTGTGCCAAGTCCTCTAATTTTCATCAAGAGGTTCTTCTGATGATCCTTATATATTCTTGTTTGTGGACTCAACTGGCCATTACTTGAGGGTAATAATTGATGAAGGCCAACAAACCGTGATCAAGATTGAAGTGCCAAATAGATCCCACTAATTAGCCCATTCCACTTATCGGTTATTCCTATGAAGCCAAAGCATTATCTGATATTATAGGGGTTAGTATACCAAATCTGATTGCTATCCCCTCATAGAAGTCTAGGAATTCTAGATCAATTTCCTCTTGAGTGCACCACCTTGTCCTTTGGTGAAGTAGTTGTTGTTGTTTAGAATCCATTTGTTCCTTGGCTTGAGTTTTGGATTCATGAATCCAATGAAGTTCAATCATTGCCATGAATGGTAGTCAACTGAGATTGGGTGCAATGGAAGTGCTGTTTGTTAACCTCTCTTTCCTGTGAAAGAATGCAACCAACTCTTGCACCTCTTGACCATGCATAACATAACTAAAACACTTTGGTTAGGCCAAAATAACAATGGCCTTCATGATCTTGAGATTTATCACTCTTGGATAAAAATGACCCCCAATTAATCCATTATGGAACTCTTCTAACATTTTCTCAATTTTATTTGTCCCAATGCACCTCAAAAACACTCCATTAACATCCTTTTTGAACAAAACACTATCAACAAGTACATACATGAAAGCTTTGCAATTCTGCAGTGTCTTCTTTGGATTTTTCATCTCTAGAGGGCATAGGCCTATTTTTAAGAAGTGCATTATGATTGAGGTCCGAAAGGCTGGTGAGCACACCACCATTTCTTCTTGAACATCTCTTGGCTTAACTATCTCCAACACCCAAAAACATTCTTGTCTTTGTTTCTTCATTGGTTGAATCAAGGGCCAATTGCCCACACACTCCTTTCCTCAGGACCAGCTTGTGACTTTGCTTTGATTATCAATGTCATACTCCATGACACGATTAATCCACCCTAATTTGTTTGTCATTTAGATCTTTGTGGGAGAAGTCTTTGATGAATCCCACATGAGAAACCAGTGTGAACCTGGTTAGTTGAAACTAGATGTTAAAATTCTTAAGCTCCTAATACTGCAAGAAATGCTTCTAAATGAAGGATACCTTTACTTTCATAGTTCTCCAAAGCTTTGGCCTAAAGAAGGTAATTGGCTGCTCTGCATTTCTGCGTTCTGTTGTACTAAAATTGAGAAATTGTTCATTCACTGCCCAAATGCATAAAAATGAAGATTTTGGCGAAATCTAGGTTAAAGAGAGTTGGAGCCTGTGAGGATATCTCTTTGATGCCCAAAACTTTCCTTACTTCAGTTGTTCCATTTGGAATGCCCCATTTTCTTCAACATCATAGTACTGGCTTAACAAGGGTACAAAGTTTCGAACAAACCTTCGAAAAATTGATTCTTCATGAGAAACTTTGAGAGCCTTTTATTGCCTTGGTAATGGTAGTGCTCTTATTAGTGCTCAACCCTCTCTAGATCAATTGCTAACCCTATTTGGAGAAACAATATGGCCGAGGAGCTGCCTTCATGAGCTAGAAAAAAACATTTTTTGGGATTCAAGGATACCCAAATCTTATACATCTTTGGAAAACTTGTTTTAAAATGAAAATATGATCTACTGCACTTTAGAAAATAGGTACATCATCAGGTATATCAACCACTATTTGTTGATCAATCCTTGAACAACCATATCACATTACCCGTGGAAAGTTCTTGAGTTAGACAACCCAAATGGCATTTTTATATATGTAGAGGTCCCCATTTGGTGGTGAAGGTTGTTTTGAAATGATCATCATTCATTACCATGATCTGATTATACCCTAAAAGAACCATCTAACAATGATGAAAAAACTTCAAGCTAGCAACAACTTGCAAAATAGCTCATAAAGGAAGTGGCTGGGTCCTTTAGGGAATGCTTAGTTTAAATATCTAAAAATCTACACACAACCTGATTTCTCCACTCTTCTTTTCTAACTGGAACAAGTTTGAACATAACTGAATGACAGTGAGGGGAATATGATACTTGCCTATATTAACTTATTCAATCATTCTTCATATAAGAGGCTCGATGCGTGGAGACTGGTCTCTGTTTACCTGATGGGCTTAGAACTAGATCAGTTCAATTGGGGTGAGCTAGCTTGCCGATTGATGAAACCCTAAAGCTCATAGCTCCAATAAAAATACATTCAGGAACTCTTGGAAAAGTTGCATTAAATCATTACTTTCATGGCTCGATGCCACTTTACCAATTTTGAAGTGACTTCTTCTCCACTAAGATTGGCTCTGAATCCTCTCCCTTGAATTAGATGTTTGCTTCCTCCTTCCTAAATTGATCATTAGGATTGAAGATGGATTCTAAAGTCAAAAGTACTTTTGGTAGTTTGTTAGTTCTTAGTTTTACCACTTGACCACCGTACTGTTGTTCCAACTTTTCTTGATTTTTGGCTGAGAACTCAGATTCCTCTTGCAAGAAATTGATGATTTGTTGGTCACTCTCAAACACTTGCCAACTTGCATTATTGTTTGGAACTAATGGCCTCACAATCACATGGATGTTTTTCTGCATTTTATCTCTTTTGATACTTTTACCAACATCAAAAGTTACTCCAACTACTGCAAGCCTATTAGCAGCTTGGTTCTCTTTCCTAGGGATGGAGTTGATGCCAAAGCCCTCAAAATCCTCAATGAGATTCCCAAACCTATTCTTATAACTTTTGAGCAGGTCATTCTTGGAAGCATGCTATCCTTTAACTTGATTAACAACCAGCTCACTATCACTAAAGACTTGTAATTTTTTTATGCCTCTCTTCCTTGACCAATGCAATCCATGAATCAAAGCTTCATATTCACTAGTGTTGTTAAAACATGCAAACTAGAATCTAAAAGCTGAATAATACTTAATACCTTGAGGTGGAACAAAAATAGCTCCCCCTCCTACACCTTGTCTAGTTCTTGATCCATAAAAGAAAAACTGCCATACCTCATTGTCATATTTATGGTCTGGCTTGGTGATACTAGCAAGAGGCTGATTTTCTTCATGCATGTAATAGACTCCTAGTTCAGATTCCTATATTTCCTTGTAGGGATCAAAATCATATACCTTGCTTGCCCATTCATCAAGAGTCAAATATGGAATGCTTCGAACTTTGGTGCTAGCTTCATGTATGCTTGGATAATCTTCTTGATCAAACGGTGAATAATTGGCATTGATTGGGCTTGGAGTTGAAGGTTAATGTAAAGTTGCAAAATAGGGTCAGACCTAATTGTGGTCTGCCTCCATACTTGCCGAAACAAAAAACATGTGGCCAATTAATAGATTAGGTAGCCTCCAATTCGAGCTGTGAATCCCTTGACAGACATATGGCAAGGAGGTCGGTGGCCAAAATATATACAGACACATCTCTACAAAAAGATGGACATTGGGCATGCATACAAAGTAAGGCTCAAATCTTAATTACCCCAACTGGTTACTACTATTGGTCCATCTATTACATCACCCCCTTGGAACATTGACTTCATATTGAAGGCCCAGCCTGATCAACTATTTGCTTAGGCATTCATAGAAACTACTTGCCCAGAGTCAATCATACTTTATTTAATGGTATCCACTAGTTTATCCCAAATTGTTAATGAAAACATAGAATGGAGGGGATTCAAAAATGCATTGCTGATTGTCCATATCCCATCCAGTGGGAGTAGGCAGTTTGTGGAGTAGCTATCTTGCATATGAGCTAGCTGATTTGAGGTTGACAATTCGTGAATGGCAGCTTTCGTAATAGATCCCTTGTCCTGGGATGGATAGGACTCCAAACATAGATTGTTCACATTGGTTTCTCTTTTTCAATGATGTTAAATGGGGCTAGGAAACTATCTCTTTTCTAACCTTTAGTTTGCCATTCTTTTCTTGTATATTGTTTTGGGCTATAATAGTGGCATTTGAGTGTTCTAGAGGTGGGTTGGGTTGTCCTTGCACATTTGGAACTATATTTCACTTCCAACCACCTTGTGGAGTGATTGGAAAGGTTATGATCACTTGGATCTAAGACGCCTTCACAATAGTCCCTCTTCCTGTTGACATGTGTTACTGGTACCACCTGAGGAGGGTGTTGATTCAACCACAAAAATCTTAGGCTTGCCAATTAAAGTGTAGTCTATTTGGGTGGCTATCTTGTTGAGATGTCCCTTTGTGTTGTTTTGTTTTGACTTTCCTCATCTCTACACAGTTGTTGTCACCATAAAGCTTTCTTCAAAGTAATATTGAAGCACATAGATTGGTTTGAGGTTCACTGCATGGGAAAAAAATAGTCATACCCGTGAGCTAGATTATTTTTCATTGCAATAAGCTTTAGAGTAGATGCCAACAATTGGGGTTATGGCTTGAAATGGTCTCTTGGTAGGAGGCCTTACTTGAATTTGATTTGTAGCTGGGTTGGGTGGCCAGTTAGGTTGATATGGATGTCTATTAGGCTGAGTTTGAGGCTGATAAGAAGGCCTAAATTTTTTATCTTGCTTCCTCTTGAGCGTAACCAGCTCATTGCCCAAATTTTGCAATTGTTTCATAACTTCTTGAAGCTCATTTGAGGCACTAGAGGATGAAGTAGAAGTTTCATTTGAACTCTGGTTTCTAGGGGTGGGAATAGGAGCTAAAGTAGGTGTTTGACTAGAACTTTGGCTTCCCAAATCTGGATATAAGGGCATAGGAGGCCTAGGTGCAAGTTTACCATCTTGGATCAAACAATTCTCATCCCTAATGGTGATGTTGTAAGCTGCAGGTAGAGTTACACCTTCCATGGATTGGATCAACATAAAAATGTCAAAATTTAAAGCCTTGAGAAAGTATAACAAAGAACCTTGAGCTGATGGCTCACTGCAATGCAGGATTCTAACACAGTCTTTGAAATCTGAAATTGAAAGTCGTTAGCTGATCATTGGGAGCTCTTGATAGTTGTCAATTGCTCCAGTAAAAGCAAGTTGTCCCCATTTCCTCCAAATTGGTTATGGAGGGCTATGCACAACTGGTTCCAATTTTGGCTACCCCCCCCCCCGCCCCGAGCCCCCCCTCTCCTACTCACACCAGGCTCCGTAAACCATTACAATGCTTTCCCTTGATGAAGATTAGATGCCACAATGGATGAGTAATATCCATCTCAATAACAATATCATGGATTACACAAACTTAGCAATATCCTTGACATGATCACCAGGATTGGTTATTGATTTTCTCCAGTAATCAAAAAGTATGGGTGTTATTCAAATGTTGTAATTGGAACGGGTTTTGTGCATTTGAGAGCAACGAGATGCTACAAAGTAAGTTGACAAAGGCTGGGTTTGCCATTCTGATTGGCCCTGAGAACCCTTGTGATTGGGATGAAAGGTCTACCAGGTATAGGAGGTGATGGTTCTATTTGGTGCGAGATGGAACCTTTAAATCCTTATCCTCTTTTCTCTTTCGGATATAATTACAGATAGTTAGTAACCAATCCCTCCTCTATTGTCCTGGACCTTGTTTGGATCCTTCTAAATGAATCGTCAAGCTTAGATTGCTAAAACTAGTGATTCTATCTTGTTGGAGTTCGCCAGATGCTGCAAATCAAGGCCTATTTCAAGCAATGAACTTACAAAAATTACACATCAAAAACGCTGTTTTTTATGAAGATGAAGAACTTAAGGTTCTCACGGGTTGGTGTGCCTCCCCACAAAACTATTAGTGCAAATCTACAAACACCCCCGAAATGACCTTCAGATTTACAGTCCAGAATTGGTGTCATTTTTAGTGTGATTGCATAACATCGAGTTTTTCCAAGGTGTGGGAACCTTGCAAGGTTGAGAAAAATCTCTAGAGGACAAATGCTGGTTCTTGACCCCTCTGTTTGGGTTTAATGCATGAATTTTGTAGAGGTTGATGCTAAAGCTACTCTAGATTCCAAGAAGATAGAGTAGTTAAAGATGCAAAAGGAAACAAAACTAAGTAAAAATGGTGATACACCAAAGGAGTGGTGAACCCTCTGTTTTTGCAAATATACACAGATAATAAGAATACAACACTAGAACATGTAAAAATTACCAAAATGTAATGAAGGACCAGAAAGAAACAATAAATGCAAGAAAGGATTGAAAATTCATTCACAGAGCATGCTTTATCATTCCTAGTTTTTGATACGATGAATTTAAAATGGAAAGGAGGAAAAAATGTATTGCAATCCCACTGAGAGGCCTAAAAGTCCATGAATTTAGGTGCCAAGGGGGAAGAGGGGAAGTTTTACAAGAACACAAAATGTCCAACCTTTACAAATGAGCCAAAAGTGGCTTTTAACGATGAAGCAAAACGAAGGAAAAGGTAAAAATGCGGGCAAATTGATTTGAGATCTCCAACCACTAATAAGATTCATTAAAAAAACAAGGGAACACTCAAAAATCCATTTTTTGATGCATTTTACCATGCTGGAAAGAAACGAATGCCAACTTCATCAATTTTTGGTGGTTGGGGGGTCGATTCTACACTTTTTTTCCCAGCCAGAGACATTTCTTCATTTTTCTTCCACCAAACCCCACCAAAAATCAGAATTAAATAGTCCATATGTGGATAATTTCAACATATTTCCTATGATACCAAAAACATGAAAATCCAAGCTCTGGGTCAAAAGATATGGCCCTCTGACGATTTAGGGCAAAACAGGTGAAACTAGGGCAAAATTAGGGTTTGCGAGCCAAAATTTGAACCTTTTCCCTCTTTTTTGAATTGGGGAAAATTTCCTAAAAATCTTCACTGTCCCGACCTCCATTGCCACATGGCATCACCTGGTTTGCTGATGGGATGCGGCCTTCAAAATAACATTCTGCCCCTTTTCGCAGAATTGGGAAATTTTCCCAAAATTCTCCACAGCCCCACCACTCCAAGACACGTGGCACCTTCTAGTTGCTTGGCGGGGATGCACCTCAACTTTTCATCTTTGTGCCCTTTCTGGTTTTGGAAAATAACCAAAAATCTTTATGCCAGCCTGACTCCTGCTAACATGTGGACACATGGTGCCATTTTATTTCTCGACAGGGATGCACCTCTATTTTTTGCCTTTGATGCACTTTAACCAAAAAGCCAAAAAACTTTAAGTCTTTCCACCCCCACTGCTCTTCCCTGACACATGGCATCATTTCATTTCTTTGCTGGCTTTCGGGCTGAAATTTTCCATTGAGTTCTTTAGCCAAAAGGCTACCTGCCAAATTTTTTCCCGCGGGTCCACCTTGGTAATTTTTCCCTCCAAACTCCGTTGAGCCATAACTCAAAAAATACAAGGAATTAGGAGGACTTTACCTTTCTAGAAAGGAGAAGAAAATTCCTATCTGATGAAGTCATATCTAGAAAATTTTGAGTGCTTTAAAGTTACAAAAATATATTTGCAGAAAAAGTAAGGAAGAATAAAGGCAAGTTAACCAAAACAAGCATGGGCTTATTTTGGATAACAGGTCCCAACAACAAGCCCTGATGAGGTACCTAGGTATAATAACATGGAAAATTGGACACACACATGTACCCGAAAACCGTAATAACAAAGTAGCGGAGATACAAATCCGCTGCAAAGATATGCCTAATAGAAGCTTTTACTCAAAAAATATACAATGCTGAGAAGTTTTGTGTGAAATGTTGGGTCTAAATCCACTTTCGATCATTAGAAACGTCAAAAATTAAATAACACGGTGCTGCACAGAATAGCTCCAGCAAGGAGATATATGAGTGATGTCAAAGTGTAAAAAAAAACAAACATTAATGATCACACTGTACAAAGAGGTTGTGCCACGATCCATAAAAGAACAACCACAATAATATGAGATCCAAATAAATAGGATTATCACCATCCAAGAAAAGACAAGGTAACAAGGCAAGGACATAAAACTTGAAGAAGTAGTATCAAAACGTAACAAGGCAAGAACACAGAATGCAAAGAATCAATACCAACACCATACCCTCCATAATGCTAATGGGTAGATAGAGTGACACCACATATCTGTTATGAGTTGCCAAAATCAACTACTCGAACACTGAAAAAACTAAACACTTGGGTATCACAAGAATAGCTCCCACAGAGAGACTGGTAACATGCCAAAAAAGTGTTGGAAACTACAGATCCAAATTCTCAACCCAAACAAGAAGATATTAATTGTATACACCCATGGATACAAGAATGCACACCAAAATGTTTAGACGTCGGGGTAAACCGAAAATGGCGATTCCACAAGTGTTTTTTATAGCACCCTCCAAAATGTGGCACCTTTATAATTCAGTTGCATATAAAAATTACAATGAGTAAAAATATATTTTATATTATTAATAATTGTATACATTTCACCAATGCGTTAGATCTCGAAAAAAATACACAATTTCAAAACAACGATCACCTTAAATCTGAGCTACGGAGTCAAAAGTTATGAGCTCCTCAGAAGGTTTTGCTATTTTAAAATGAGATTTAATGCCTGATGTTTTTTAAAGGACATGTGACACCAAAATTTCCAAAGGGGAAAAGAGTGCCTCCACATGATACAAACCTGCAAGACCAAAGTATACAAGCTATGCCCCAAAAACCTAAATGTCCAGGAGGGTTTAAATCATTGCATCTAAAGGGTACACATGATATCAATGGATAAAAGGAATGCACCCAAATCGGGATTAATATCTAACCATGGATAAAAGAATCCATCCAAAACATAAATATCTAGAGGGTGAAAGAATGCATCCGGAAAGTACACACTTATATCAAATGGATAAAAGATTGCATTGAGAGGGTACAATACATCCAATGGATAAAAGACTGTATCCAAAACAGAAATATCTAGAGGGTAAAGAATGATCGGAGGTACATTATTATATTCCAAGGAGAAAGAAGCACCAGAGGGTACATATCTATCTCCATTGGATAAAATACTACATCCAAACATGGAAAGATCTAACGGGTAAAATATGAATCTGAAAGGTAACACAGTTATCTCCAATGGATAAAAAGAATGCACCTAGAGGGTATGATCTATGTCTAAGATGCGAATGTCTAAAATAAGTTCAGTTACATGTGATTCTAGGGTTTTGACACCTTCCAAATCAAATGGTGCATTCCATTTTGCATAAAAATGCATATGCTGCAGAAAGGGCTAACAAATTCCGAATAAAGACATGAAAAATAACAACCCTTGCTTGTAAGAAACAACTAAGATGGTGTTTATATCATCTATCACTCGATAAATGAAAGGTAATGATAAAAGATTGTTCGAAGCCATGATTTCAGATGATAATAACACAACCACATTACATTTGCAAAATAGAAGAGCCTAAAATTAACCATATATGGAAATCCATCAGAATCCATAATGCTTAATACATTACAATACATGAAAATTTAATTACTCGATAAAAAAGATTTAAATATATGAGGGAGGGAAGTGAAACTACTACCAAATCAAAGTTGAAGACCTCCCACTAACTAATATTGTGTTAAAGTTAACTCCACAAGACTAGTAAGCTAACCTCCACATAACTGAGAAGCTAACTCAACACAAAAAGTAAGCTAACTCCACACATCTAGGTACACCAAGCTACCCAAAAAGTGTAGGCTAACACAAGTGTAAAGAATTATCCTAATAAAAAAATAAAGGATAATAATTAACCCACAACTAATAGGCTCCATACGGAAGTGGTAGTCAACATCATAACCATCATTCACATAAACAAAAACATCGAATAAACAACATGTACATGAGACATATACACATTTATTGTCTCCCTAGGTTATTTTATAATCATTTTTGCAATTTATCCCCGCTTAAATCACATTCACAATTTTACCACTCCATGATTTGGCTTGTCCCTCGATACACTTTTGTCATCAATCTACATGGTTATTAGGTATGCATATCTATCTACTTTATGTTATCGATCTTTCTAATCACCAACATAATGGGCAAAGAACAAACAAATACTATGATTTAGTGGTAATTATCTAGTTCCTAGTTCATTCTACTATTCATATTGTTCCGAAGGTAATAAATTACGAACTAATCTGGTATTTGCGCCACTATCTTTTTTTCTATGACATCTGTAGTTTGCACCCTTGCTTGCTCAGTATTTGTTGTTACACTTTAGCTTTTATCATCATGGACACCAACACCCAGCCAAGATGCTAGTGCCAAGCGCCCTCGTCCCCTCTAAGCACCAGTGTCCCCTTTGTAATTTACTCACACTTGGTGGGTCCTTTCTAGCCATTTGAGCATTCATCAGTTTGGTAGCCAGAATTGTTAGGTTATATGAGGGAATTCAAAGCAGGGAATAACATAAATGAAAGTTAGTGTATATTAATACAGACCAAGCCACTAACCACGAAAACTATACCAACTAAGGGGATCTATCCATAAAACGATCTAATATCCAGCTCCATATAACACCATTAAAGGGACACAAGGGTGGTTTTTTGCATTACACTTAATAGGACGGTTAAGTTTCATATATTCAGCACAAGCTATTACATTATTTAAATCTATCTTACTTGCGCGCTATAAAGTGCGACCACACTTAAAAGCCACCCTATGGGCACGATACACAGGAACAGAAACACACACGAGAGAAATAAATCACAGGGTATGAGAGTCAGTGCAACACTCAGTCTAAGTTCCTCATTGTGACAATATGAGGGATAGTCCAGACCCATCATTATACATCTCCCCCCCCTTTTTGTTTTTGGTAAATTGATGTCGTTTTAAGGTTTACAGGAGGTTCATCTTCATTGCAGGTTTCAGAGTGACTACGGTTGATATTGCATGTGACTGATAGCGATAAAAGGGACCAACGCGATCATAACTTGCGACACTTAGAGGAGTGTCCTTAAGCTTTTTCCATAAGACACATAGAGTCATCTAGAAGAAGAAACAGACTAGGGGACTACAAGTACCCTTGTCCCTCTCCAGGCGACCCTATCAATCCTATCTCTCTAGCTCTGCATTTTTTTTGGGTCTCTTTATGACGCTCCTACTTCTCTTTTCACCTGATCGGTACTTTTGTACACTCCAGGTTTTATTTCGAATCATCTAAGTACCTTTTTTATCTATGTACTAGGGTGTATAATTTGATGCTTCGTGGCTTGAGTATAATGCTTTAACTTAATTGCCATTTATCTTTATCTACAATAACAATAATTATATAGGATCAGTTCCACATTGATCCTTAATCAATTACACGGGTTCTTGATGAGCTCAGGCTCTACATAAAACATAAAGGATGGATAATTAAGCATGCATTAACATAAACAGGCTATTTACCCCCCTTTTTAGGGTTTCTTAATATGTCGCACCAAGGACCGAGATTATTCCCACAAATCCCTTTCAGAAGTAGTGAGAAGACTTAAATCATCGAAATCCCTATAGTACGCCTCAACTAATATCTTAAAAGCATTCATTCGGATGAGGGGGCTAGGTGTACGGTCTATAGTGTGAATATAACTCTGATTAGAGATTTTCCGGCTCAGTGTACTCCTATGCTTCAAGGACATAATATTGACCTCGGGCTCAACCATTGATATTTGCTGCGAACTCCGACAACATAGAACTGAGAAAAATTACTCAGAGGTGAGAAGGCCACAGACCCTAACACGTTTTCCTTTCACAAACTCAGGACGATCAGTTCCACAGTACATTTTTTTTCCAATAAGGGGAATAATGAATCGACTGAGGAATCATACCAATCCTAACTCTAGGACATTCCTAAAGGCAAGGTCAAAATACCAAATACCCCACTGACCAATACAATGCGTCGTGCGCATAACATCTTTATAACAACTTTATTTATTTCTATCCTAACCACATCGAAACTAGACAGGAATTTGTAAAGTACAATTCCCATTCTACTGATTGATTGATTAAATACAAACAATCCATTCAACGATACTCTTGAAAACAACCATCCACATTTGTTATAATTTTAGAGAAAGAAATCCTTAATTTTCATTTGCTTTCAAACAAATCGCAAAACAATAGATTGAATAATCCATGCGGTTAGAGCTTAGAGAAGAATTCTACCACTTTTCTTCATCTTTTCCTTCAAATCGTCAAACCCCAACTTGAGAAAAAACTCCAAGAAGACGGCTCGCGACTATTACCCTCTCAAGGAAATCTACCGATGCTCAACTGTAAAATGTATCCATGCTTTTATAGAGAAACATGGCGGGAAAAAACTCAGCAAACAAGTTGTTCCGCCTTTCATGAACATCTGACGAAAGTTAATGCAAAAATTAACCCCTGTGCCTGCCTAACTTTCCAAAAAGGGAGAGAGCACAAAAACATAACTCCGCATGGAATAACTTCTCCGAGAAAAATCTCTATTATTCAGAGGAACCGCCTTGGAAATTTAATCAAATTATTGTTCATAGTGGCCAACTAAATTTACCATCTTCCCAAGATAAATCGATCGGTCTATGACTATAATGAAACAATAATCTAGTTTATTGTTTGCAGGGGTCGTAAACGGACTAATCAATCATTTTCCATTCGAATAATGTTAGAATTCCATATTAATCTAAGTAAGCAAGACCAATGAAATAGGGTTGAAACTTAATAATCATTAATCAAAGCCAACAAGTATTTTCACGCTTCTTAACAATGACAAGGAGTACAAAATCAACTTTGCATAATTATGTCAATTACCTCACCGATTTGCTATCTTACTACCAATGCATGGTAAAGACAATAATACAATGTTTATAAACCAGTATTATTTTCTGTAAGTCAAACATGGTTTAACAAAAATCATCCATGACAATGGAGTATAAGCGGGCGAAGAGAGAAACAGAAAATTCACTATTAACAAGCTGAATCTAAAGGAATGGGTGATCATTCGTTACATAATAAACACGTTACGATTCATGTATAAAACATCGTAGTAAATAATTATAGTCCGTAAAATGTATTAACCTTTTCCATTGAAAAATATACTTAAACTTTACCGTGGAATCCAAAATTGTACCTTTTACAGTGAAGACCATGTTATTGTTGTATAGTCAATGATACTCATAGTTAAATAAATCGAAAGTGTTAATAAAACCCTTAAACATTCTACATTATTTTCACACCAACGAAATATATATTACTAACCATGTATAAATCATATCATACTTTGCAAGTAATATTTCCAAGAACACACATGAAAGCAATATTAATCTAGGTACACAAACGAGGAAGGATCTAATAAATCGAAATCATCACACTCAAACAAGTAAGTAACTAAAAACCAAGCAAACAAATAAGGGTATTAACCATAAGCGTATCTCAAAGTTTCTTGGGACAATCATCATACAAAGTTATATTATCAAATACGTAGGTACGTTATCCTTTCAATGGTTAAAACTATGTACGCCTGTGCAAAAAACTTAGACGGAGTAACGCTTTCTGTCCCAAAGTCATCGTGGTCCTCTTATGCTAAAACGTATATTTGGACAACATTGAAAGTGAAAATGTGAGAGATGACCGAATCATAGTCATTCTTGTGTCTAAGAAGGAGTGATGGAAGCCATTTGGAGGCTAGACAATTATCATAGGAGTTACCCCGGTTAGCATTGGCTCCAACAAAAACTTAATCTCATCATGCAATGAGGGAATAGTCAGATTGGATCCAAGATACTTAAATGGATTAGGTAGTGATTCTTTAAAACTAGCTTTACTCAGTGGTGGTATTGACAATTAGGTAGATATTTATTAGTATTGATCGATGTTGCAAAAATAGTCTTATTTAAGAAGCGATCAGGGAATATAAGACTCCATGTCAATCGCATTCTGTTTGGAGTATCATGTAGGATTTGGACATTGTTGGAGTGTCTCTTAGGAGAGATTTCTAAAATTCATCACAATATAGTCTTCTTGGAATATTCAAAGGCATCTTATAAACGGAAACTGGGAGAAACAGGACCCTACCGTTTATTGAAGGTGAGGTTAAGAGATGTAAGCAAATTTGGAAGAGGCTTATTAATTAGGAATTTTATGTATTCCCTTCGATAGGGTCTTCCAACAATGATAAAATATGCATTGATCATTTTCAGTTGTTGGAAATTGATGAAAATTTTTGTTTTTTCATGAATATTGTTCTGGGTAGATCGTGATATTGAAATTCGGTTACTAATGTAGTCAATGTTTATCCCCATAAAAAGGAAGGAATTCCATGCGCCCGGCTATCACCCACAGAAAGATGACCCGAAG
>JAHRHJ020000971.1:0-38855 GCA_019776745.2 Taxus chinensis
ATATGATTGGACGTATGTAAATACATGTAACAAAACGAATTTTTTATTTTATTTTAAAAGCAAGAGCGGGAAGGAAACATCTGTGTTGAACATGACTAGCTATGCGGTTGGGCATGTTTCAACGTTAAGTTTCAGTGTGTACAACTTACATTTTTAATAAATCATTTAATTGCACTAGATGATTATTTATAATTGTTCACGTGTATGTTGTACAGTATTAATATTTTTCTTTTATACACAGGAGCCTGGAGGGTCATCATCTGCTCAGCGGAACTGACAGCTACTTGGCATGCCTCGCATGAGTTTTGATGCCGGTTGTTACAAACTCTTTAAACACTTTGGTTCTAATCTTGGACCTCTGTGTACATGAGTTTCACTTATATATACTCACACGTATATAAAATACATACAACAACTACCATATATAAAGGGGAATTTGATATAATAACATAGTATCTAAACTTGGACACATGCTCTGCCTGAATTTTAAATACCTCTAAAATTTTTGTAATTGAGATACATGTTAATAGACTTGAGGTGCTGACTTTTAGGTGAAGAGGATTCTTAAGTGATTATTAGGAGTGGACCCTTATCCTCTAGATCCAAAATAGAAATTCTCATAAGTATTTTTTCTAGGTGGTTACTGACCCAATCCTTGATCTTTTTGATCCTCCGGGCAAGTTGATAAATTCCCTTATGTTCTCGTTTGTAGTACTAAATGGATACACATGGTCTACATGTTCCCAACATCAAAAGAATTGACACGTACTGCAAGTTGTCATAGGTATATTATTTGACATGGATGAACTTCTCAATCCAATGTAAAATGATTCCCATATCACTTTATTTACCTAGACTATATCTGGATTCTCAATAATACCTCAGATTATGGAAAACATGGAGTCACGAAGGAAAGATTTGCTTGACAGGTGGACGGAAGAGATCAAATCGTTGAATCCAAAATTGAAGATACAAGCGTGAGAAGAAATGTAAAAAAGGTGATTAACCTATTGTACCTTATCTAAAAAAATCTATGCTCCCGTTCATGTGATATAAGTTTATATGGATTGGTGTACTAAGATTTAGAGTGTACAAAATAATGTATGGATCAGAAGTGAGGTTGTATTTACTTGTTTCATTATCTATTTTAATCCAAAACATTTATCCAATACTATATTGAAATGGGGGTAATTTGTAGTACCTAAATGTATTCCCAACACTTGGAAATGACGTGTGTTACAACTATAAAGGAATCTATCTCATTCACACATAACTGACAACTTAAGGAAAGTCTCTCACTCGAATCCACTTCGCTTCTACTAGATAACAAGTATTCTCCATCCCAACCCCTCACAAATTCCTGCCACATGGTTATTGAAACATAGCATAATCCTCCATGTGTGTCTCAGACCTAATTTATTAGACCATAAGGGACATGTTTGTAGGTTTAGGATAAGTTAAACTCCAAACTATCCACCCCCTACGAACCTTATCCCATACACCTTACTAATATTACTTCTTCAAAAGGGTTTACTGGGCTTAGTCAACCTAGGTAGTACTTTAGGTTGGGAGTAAGAACTCTAACGATGGTCATATATAAAATATTCATTTATAAATACAAGTAGGGTGGACTTGGAAAATTCAAGGATCCTCTATTCTCACTCTAATAAAATCAGAAGAACATTGGGGACCATTTGATTCATTAAGAGAGACCATAACACAACAAACTAGGTCAGTGGTTTGAAGTTATCCATGTTTCTCCCATAGATCTCTAAGCCAGCAAGTGAAGGGGTTATGGTCTTTATTTCCAAAGGGATAACACACAAGTAAGCTCCTCTAGGACTCGTGCACCCAAAACTCAAATTCAGCTACATTTGGACACAAATACATTATAAATCGTGCTTTTATTATCGATATATTTGCATTACACTGACCACCAAGGATGTACAAACTCTAGTCTACCATCTTGTCTTGATCTATAGTTTGGTCTGGTGATGTTAGATTTAAAATTTCTTCCAAATTTGAATGATGCTCTAATCGTCATAGAAGATGGACTATGCGTTACCTAGATTAAATACAAAAGTTTGTCAAAAATCTTATGAAGATAAGATGGCCTCCGTGCTAACATTTATAGATCCTATGTATTTAGCCCTAAATAGAAGAAGATAAAAATTAATAATGTATGTTTAGTCTTTCTTGAGTAACTAAATATTGATTTCTAGCATGTTTTTTGTATAGCTCTTAAGAGATTTTAATAATTGATTTGTACATGTTTTTTGTATAGCTTATGACTTGCTACAGAGACTCCTCCACATGATGCATTTATTGTGGAGGCTGCTTGTAGATACTGCCATTAGCATCTGCAATCCACACCGAGGGTACACAATTTTTAAATTTGTTAAAATTTTGGAGGTCATTATTTCGTTATTAAAATTAAATCTAAATATCAAATTTTGTAGGTATATATATGTGTGAAATAATTAATTTGAAAATTAATTATTGATGTCGCTTACCCTAGTTGAGTCTTATTGTTGATCCCTGCGACGCTCCGTCCAAAAACAAAGCGATAGGGATCATGGAATTGCGGTAAGATTTTGCACATGCAATTTAACTAAATTGTAAAAAGTTTCTAAATTGTGAAGGTTATTTTGAAAATTTTGGGTGTTAAAAGTGTTGTTTAGAAGGTGCAGGTTAGGTTTTGCAGGCATGTGGAGACACGTAGGACCACCGGATGAAATCCATAGTGGCGGCATCTACCTACACACATCCCCAGGTAGTGGAAGTGCTACTTCTAGAAGGGCGAAGAGAGGGAAGATGTTTAATGAGTAGATTTATAGTCCACTTGGATGCCAACAATATGTGGATGAGTACATCTTTCACAGTCCATGGTATATATATCTAGCCTTTTCGACAGCATGTGTTCCCATATGTACATTAAGGACACGTGCTTAGTTTTCGCGATTGGTATAATAACATTATGAACTTATATGTGTACATATATATTTTCAGAGAGCGACGTGAGCGTCGTGAGCACATTGATTTGATTCTTATAGATATATATATATATAATTATATATTATATATATATTATTATATATATCCATGTGTTGTTGTTAAATAAGGCTATAAATTTGGTTATTTGGTATTATTGCCTAAAACTATGAGAAAGTGGGTTTTGATTCTCTATTCGGGGTGGATTTTAGTGTATTACTGCTAGTATAATTTTCTAGTATCTTTTCTGATTAGTATTTGTGCGTATATTTCGTGCCATGGGCATTTGAAATTTTTATTTTTCAAACTAAAACAATATTGTTAGCTCTATATCAAGCCAACTTAACGTATTAGTAACTAGAGATGTGTATGTATAACGTGCATTGATTCTTGACCCGTAATGGTCCAATTACATGAAGAAAAGTAATGAAATGGGGCACCCCCCATTAGAATTGGGAGTGAGTGAAAATGCTTTAAGCATATCAATAAATGGTAGTTTACATGTTGGATCTTTTTAAATGTTGAGAAATATTGACTTCTCGCCCTCTCTGAACAATCATTTGTAGTTTACATGTGGAATTTTTGTAAGGTGATGACTTTTATTGTCTATTATTTTTCTCTATAGGTTTTTTATTTGGTTAATGTACATTCTAAAAATCTGAATTATTATATTGATTCAAACTTCCACACCTTATTTATAATATTGGGATGAACTCAATTGCAAACCAATTACTATTACTATGTAACAAAAAATGTTGTGTGATGTAAGCTATTACATTTGACTGAGAAACAAATATGAGAGCAACAATTTACTTAGGATATAACACATGCCATTGCCATATAGAACACCATCTGGATATATGTGTATTGTGTCAATTTTAGGATATCTTAATATATAAATCACTAAAAATATCGGATCAAAAGGGTTGTAATTTAATTGGTGCACATGTGCACTAGTAAAAGTGTCATGTAGTGTGAATTCATTAAGATTAAATGTGTAGTACCCAAAATTTTGTTTGGGAACTGGAAAAAGCATTTTTAACTATTTTGATATACACTTCATTTATGCATTTGTTTAACCCATAGGCGCCCTGTCTGGCTCTATCTCCAAACGGTGGGTCCACTTAGATAAACAATAACTCATACCTAATTTTTGTCATACTCTAGACACACATATGAATAAAACTAACCACATCCTAGAGCAAACTCATAGCCTGGATGTATATCATCCTACCAAGGACAAGATGCAACAACAGATAACATAAAACCAAGTAATTGTATAATTTAATTTAACTAGTAAGGAAACGCTTGTTTGTTGTAGTTGCAAACGGTGGGTCGTGGCACCGAAACGCCTGCGCCAGCCACGTATGGGGGCCAGGTGAACGGCTAGAGGAGGTGGTGTTTCGGTGGCGCGAAAAGGGCGTTGGCTTCCGGGCTACTTTGTTCGGGCTTAGTCCCTTAAGAGCCCTGAGAACCAAAATATCATTTCAAAATTCGACGGGTGAATACTCGGACTCCATGCACCTAGAGAACGGCCTCGTCTGATCCAAAACCTCGGCATAGGACCCCTATACAATAGCCTCTCTCATTTTTTTCCTTTTCATTTCGGTGTGCTACGCTGTCCTAATGTTTTCGTTTGAAACGGCGAAATAGTGCAGTGGAGACAGTGTAAGGTTGTCAAACGATGTTTTTTTTTGTAGTTTGCAAAAGGTGGTCGTGGCACCAACACCTAAGCCGGCACGTCCGGGTGGCCAGGTGAACAGCTAGAGGAGGTGGGTTTAACGTGCGCAAAAGGGTCGTTGCTTCCGGGCTACTTCGTGGGCTTAGTCCCTAAGAGCCCTCAGACCCCAAAATATCGTTCCAAATGCGACGGGACGGGTGACTACTCGGACTCCCGTAGCACCTAGAGAGGCCTCGTCTGCTCTGAACCTTGGCATAGGGACCCTCTACAATAGCACTCTCATTTTTTTCCTTCTCATTTCGGTGCTCTCGTCTGTCCGAAGGTTTGCAAACGCGCGAAATAGTGCAGTTGGAGCCAGTGTAAGTTGTCAAACGTGTTTATTTTACAAACGGTGGGCCGTGGCCCCAACCACCTGGCGTCGGCACCTCCGGTGGGCCAGGTGAACACTAAGAGGAGGTGGTGTTTTGGTGCGCGAAAGGTCGTTGCTTCCGTCTACTTCGTTCGGGCTTAGTCCCTTAAAGCCCTCAGACCAAAATTCGTTCAAATTCGACGGTGCCTACTCGGACTCCGTGGCACCTAGAGAGGCTCATCTAATCCTACACCTTGGCTACGGACCCTCTACAATAGCCTCTCATTTTTTTCCTTCTCATTTCGGTCACTCTCGCTTCCTAATTTGCAAACGCGCGAATAAGTGCAGTTGGAGCCAGTTAAGGTTCCCATGATCAAACGCGTCTTTGCAAACGTGGGTCATGGCCTGACCGCCTATGCGGCACATTTGTGTGCCAGGTGAACGCTAGAGAGGTGGTGTGTCGGTCGCGAAAGGGTCGTTGCTTCCGTGCTCTTCGTTCGGGCCCTTTTTAGTCACCTTAAGGCCCTGAGACCAAAATACGGTTCAAATTTGATGGGTGACTACTCTGACTCCGTGGCACCTAGAGAGTCCTCGTCCTGATTCGAAACCTCACATACTTCCCCTCTAATATAGGCTCTTTCAGTTTTTCCTCTCATTTCGGTCTTCTCGCTGTCCTACTGTTTGGCAAACGTGCGAATATGATTGAGCCAGTTTAAGTTGTCAACCGCGTATTTTGCAAACTTTGGTCGTGGCACCGAACCGCCTTTCCGCACGTCGGGTGGCTAGGTGAACACTAGAGTAGGTTGGTGGTTTTCGGTGCGCGAAAGGGTCGTTGCTCCGGGCTACTTCGTTCGGGCTTATCCTTAAGAGCCCTGAGACCAAAATATCGTCAAATTTCGACGGGTGACTACTCCGACTACTCGTGGCAACCTAGAGAAGCCTCGTCCAATCCGAAACCTCGGCATACGACCGCTATACAATAGCCTCTCTCATTTTTTTCCTTCTCATTCGGTGCTCTCACTGTCCTAATGTTTGCAAACGCGTGAAATAGTGCAGTTGGAGCCAGTGTAAGGTTGTCAAACGCTATATTTTGTAAACGGTGGGCCGTGGCACTGAACCACCTGCACCGACACATCTGGGTGGCCAGGTGAATGCTATAGGAGGTGGTGTTTTTGTGCGCGAAAGGGTCGTTGCTTCCGGGCTACTTCGTTCGGGCTTAGTCCCTTAAGAGCCCTCAGACCAAAATATCGTTCAAATTCGACGGGTGACTACTCGGACTCCGTGGCACCTAGAGAGGCCTCATCTAATCCTACACCTTGGCATACGGACCCTCTACAATAGCCTCTCTCATTTTTTCCTTCTCATTTCGGTACTCTCGCTGTCCTAATGTTTGCAAACGCGCGAAATAGTGCAGTTGGAGCCAGTGTAAGGTTGTCAAACGCTGTATTTTGCAAACGGTGGGTCATGGCACTGAACCGCCTATGCCGGCACATTTGGGTGGCCAGGTGAACGCTAGAGGAGGTGGTGTTTCGGTGCGCGAAAGGGTCGTTGCTTCCGGGCTACTTCGTTCGGGCTTAGTCCCTTAAGAGCCCTGAGACCAAAATATCGTTCAAATTTGATGGGTGACTACTCGGACTCCGTGGCACCTAGAGAGGCCTCGTCTGATTCGAAACCTCAGCATACGGACCCTCTAATATAGGCTCTTTCATTTTTTTCCTTCTCATTTCGGTGCTCTCGCTGTCCTAATGTTTGCAAACGTGCGAAATAGTGTAGTTGGAGCCAGTTTAAGGTTGTCAAACGCTGTATTTTGCAAACGGTGGGTCGTGGCACGGAAACCGCCTGTGCCGCAACGTCCGGGTGGCTAGGTGAACACTAGAGGAGGTGGTGTTTCGGTGCGCGAAAGGGTCGTTGCTTCCGGGCTACTTCGTTCGGGCTTAGTCCCTTAAGAGCCCTGAGACCAAAATATCGTTCAAATTCGACGGGTGACTACTCCGACTTCGTGGCACCTAGAGAGGCCTCGTCCAATCCGAAACCTCGGCATACGGACCCTATACAATAGCCTCTCTCATTTTTTTCCTTCTCATTTCGGTGCTCTCACTAGTCCTAATGTTTGCAAACGCGTGAAAAGTGCATTGGAGCCAGTGTAAGGTTGTCAAACGCTATATTTGTAAACGGTGGGCCGTGGGGGCACGAACCACCTGCCCGACACAGCTGGGTGCCAGGTGAATGGCTAGGAGGTGGTGTTGGTTTTTGTGCGGCGGAAAGGTCGTTGCTTCCGGGCTACTTCGTTCGGGCTAGTCCATACGAGCCCTTGGACCAAAATATCGTTCAAATTCGGGGTTACTACTGGATTCGTGGACATAGAGACGCCTCGTCTGATCCGATACCCCGGCATACAGACCCTTACATGCCTCTCTCATTTTTGTCTTCTCATTCTCGGTTGGGCTATATCGCTGTCCTAATGTTTGCAAACGCGGAATGAAATAGTGCAGTTGGACAGCAGTTCCCAGTTGAAAGGTTGTCAAACGCTGTTTTTTTTTTTTTTGTTGTGTTGTTGTTTTTTGTTATTTGCAAACGGTGGGTCGTGGCACTGAACCGGCTACGTCGGACGTCGATGTGGCCAGGTGAACGCTATAGGACGCCAGGTGGTGTTCGGCCCGCACCCCATCAGCGCGAAGAGGGTCGGTGCTCCCAATATACGGCTACTTCGTTCAGGCAGTAGTCCTTAAGAGCCCTGAGACCCAAAAATATCGTTCAAATCGACAGGGTGACCTACTTATCGGACTCCGTGGCACCTAGAGAGGCCTCATCTGATCTGACACCTCAGCATACAGACCTCTACAATAGCCTCTCTTCATTTTTTTCTTCTCATTTCAGTGCTCTCGCTGTCCTAATGTTTGCAAACGCGCGAAATAGTGCAGTTGGAGCCAGTGTAAGGTTGTCAAACGCTGTATTTTGCAAACGGTGGGCCGTGGCACTGAACAGCCTACGCCGACACATCTGGGTGGCCAGGTGAACGCTAGAGAAGGTGGTGTTTTGGTGCGCGAAAGGGTCGTTGATTCCGGGCTACTTCGTTCGGGCTTAGTCCCTTAAGAGCCCTAAGACCAAACTATCGTTCAAATTCGACGAGTGACTACTCGGACTCCGTGGCACCTAGAGGAGTCATTTTCAAAATTTACAACTTTTTCAAAATTTACAACTTTTCAAAATTTACAACATTTTCAAATTACAATATTTCAAATTTACAAACTGACTTTTCAAAATTACAAATTTTTCAAACAATGTTCAAGCTTCTCTTAGCTTCGAGAATTTAAAATTCTTTACTAACGATACCAACCACGTGAAGGTGGAAGCTTTTCTAGCACCACTAACCTAAACATAAAATTGTTAGTCAAAGAAATTTAAGTTTCAAATCAAAACCATATACTAGATCTATATACATGACATACAAAATACACAAATTTAAAATAAAATATATTCAAACTTAAATCTAGATCTTTAAACTAAAAAAATTATATATATATACGCTATATAAATTGAAACTTGAAATTAAATATATACCAGACATGAGCATTGTAAATTCATTCCAATGAACCATCAGGATCGGATCTACTCTGAATAGCAGACAAGATTGCTTCATGATCAGACTCTCGAACCTTCCAAAGAATCTTGTTATTAGGTCTTCCTCGATATCTATACAACTGAATATTTTTCGCTAGAACTAGATGTGAATATAGAGTATTTTCCTGTGTGTCTCAAAGTCTTCAAACACCCCAAACAGAGGAGTTTTTTAATGGATACCGTCGAAGCCAAGTTCCAGTAACTACCACTGACCCTGTAGGATACTCAATCTCTTCGCCATCTATAATAGGAGAAGTCAACTTCTTTCTTTCCTCAATGCAATGACATAAGAAATAGTCTGTTCCTTCTTCATTGTCTTCTGTCGCAATTACTGCAAACACATGTCCTACAAAAAAAAAAACCAAGGTTGAAAAACTCAAATTTAAATTACATATTAAAATTTCAATGGACATAACTCAATACAAAAATTAAATAAATATTATATTGAAAACATATTCTTTCGAGGACAATTGCCTCATGGTGGTTTTGTTGTCTATTCATCTATTGATTTGTGTATGGACTAGTATAGCATTTAGTGGTTGTGTGACACTATAGAAATGCATTACATTTAGTTTGCTTGACCAGTAACAATTAATGTGCTTGAGAATGCATAACAACTACCCATGTTAACATTGTAACTGCATGTTATAATACTTTCGAGAGGAATAATTTTTGACATGTGAATATTTTGAGCTAGGAGTGAATGATGCATTCATTGTATGATAAATTTATTTGACTACTAAAATGAAGGTATACGTAGGAAAATTGAAAGCTTACTCTCTGAGAATTTGGATTTCAACAAGAAAATATGAGGAGGAATTGTTTTCTTTCCAATTCCACGTCCAAGTTCATTTAACATTCAATCTTGAGATGGAATTTAGTTGCAAAATATTGAAGTTGAAAATCCTTTAAGACTTCACGAATGCCATCAATTAAGGCATGTGCAAATTTTGTTTTCTTCCTTCCCTTAGACTTTAGTCCCTCCCACCACATCAAATGAATGTTTGGAATGAAAAATAATATCCTATGTATGCCACATTTATATGGACAAACCAAATTTTATAATTTCTTAGCAATCCCGTCCTAGGGTCATGTAAGGATTCCATTTCCCCACCAAACATCGAAGGCTAGATGTCTCTTATGATCACTTAGATTTTCAAATGATTGAAACAGGTGTTTAAACTATGTTATACTAAATGTATAAAATTAGCAAGAACTAAGTGTATTTCAACATATTTGATTTGTGTTTATAATTGGGTTGAGTGCAAAAATATTATGGAAGTTCGAAATAGGCTCATAAGATAATTGTCAGCAATTAAAATAATGTAAAGTATTCTAAAAATATCCTTAGGGGTAGTTTCACCAAAATATGGAAAAAAATCGGCAATGAAACGATCTACATACAATACTAGTTGTGAAACCATCCAAAGGGCTACAAAACCATCCTTCACTACTCTAAATAATCTAAATTTTCTTATTCAAGTTTACATAGAATGTCTTAGTTTTTTGTTTATGGATCTATGCACGTGAGATGTGATGTACAATACATAACTAGGCTCTTCTTTAAACCCAAGCAACACACTCAAATAATAATGCACTTAAAATTATGTTTTGTGCCATTGGCCATTTGGAAAATTACCTTATCACTGCCCCATTCTAGGTGAGAATTACACTTTGTAACAAAACCTCGAAGGAGAATCAATCCAAATGTATTTATCTCTCAATCCTATATGAATACCATTATTGAAATTGACAACACACTTAAAGTATTCCTTCATTTGGCACAAATCACATGGAAACATGTAGCTTTGACACATGGAAACATGTAGCTTTGACCTTGGTACTTCAAAAATTGACAGCATGGATTTCTCTAGGGCTACTCAGATTGAAAGATTTAGGATAATTATGAAGCTTTTAAATAATGGTCTCCAAGTGATTGTTTAATTGTGTTTGATCCTTTAGGGAATTTATTCATATGTGAGTCCTTTTGCTAATTTCTTATCAAACGATGACCCAAAATTCATGCCTAGGATGACCTAAAAAGACATGCCCAACTTGAAAAAATGAAAATTGGAAGGGCATATGACACTTTCATGAAATTTGAACAAATAGTAATTGAAATTTTCCAAAGAGATAATTTTGTAAATGAAATCATCCACTTGGTTACGAAACCCATATTAGAAGTTAAAAAATCAAAAATAGAGAATAGAGGGAGGTTTTTCTAGGTGTTAGTGAGGTTGTTGTATAGATTGTAAGTGATTCTGATAAGAGATATTGGGATAATGAGGCTTACCTATTGGAAATGAGACTTATCAAAAGGTGAAAATGTACTTTAGGAATACTCAAATTGGAAGATTTAGGATAAGTATGAATCTTTTGAATAATGATCTCTAAAAGATTGTTTAATGGTATTATTTTTTAATAAGGGTAAAAGGGATTTTTTTGACTGGGACCCTACCCAGGAACAAAAAAAAAGGGAAATAACTCAGGTAAAACACTAAAACCAAAAGAGCCAACACAAATCATTATTCCCTAGTGACAAAGAAACAAACAAGAATCCAAAACAGCTACCTTGCACTAGCGAAATACAACAAAGTACGGAATGGTCTAGGGATAATTTTAGTGGCAGATATTCATAATATGGTGAAATTTTCATTTTAGGAAAAATTGAAAAGGCTAATTTTTCAGAATAATTTAGTGTCTTATTCACCTAAAATTTATAGTATATTTTCTTTTAGGGGTCGGCTTCACCTACATTTGAAAGCATCTCCTATAACAACCTAAGTGATTCATCGCATAGTATACTACCACCAGTACCTTACTACTAGTTAAGCTACCAACATATAAAATATGGTGAACTTACATACTCTAAGCGCACGTGCACTGTGTAGATTTGTTTACTGTTTAGTAGTTTGTAGTCAGGTGACAGGTGTTATTTGTTGACACATGACAAAGGTTTTTCTGTGGACGGGTGATAAGGAGATACAACTCACGCACAACAAGAGTTTTCTTGTTGACACTAGACACTACTTCTATTGATGCACGACTGTATTGTTGTTGATGCATGATAGATTTTTTCTCTGACATGCGACAACGATATTTATTGACACATAACTTATTGTATTTGTTGATATGTGACAAAGGTTTTTCTATGGACGGGCGACAAGGAGATACAGTCGATGCGTGACAAGAGTTTGGTTATTGATGTCTGAAACTGCTTCTGTTGACGCATGACTGTATTGTTGTTGACTCACGACATATTTTTTCTCTGAAGCGTGACAATGATATTTATTGACGCATGACCTATTGTATTTACTGACGCGCAACAACAGTTTTCTTTAGATGTGCAATAAGGAGACTCAACTGATGCGCAACAAGGGTTATGTTGTTGACGCATTGCGTAGGGCCTGACACAACTATTAGCTTTATACACACAACATTTATCTTGTTGACGCACAACACAGACCTTCTCTAATAAATGACAAGGATATTTGTTGACGCATGACAGTGTTACTATTGACACGTGACTCAGATCTTCTAATGCGTGAATTTTTTTTAACTTATTCATTCAGAACAATGGAAGGTATAAGCACTCAGAATGAGAAGACTAAAAAAGTAACTAAGAAATATCAGAAGTCCCTGTTCAAGTATTTTGGAAACTCTGCTGCTATAGATACCACAAACACCATCACCCACACAACTAGCACTGGAATGAATCAGAGTACAAAAATTTTGGATGGTAATATTATAGTGGGCATATGTTCTGCACAGTATCAACCAAATGAAACCTCTGATGATACCACGCTATATCTTGAAGATAAACCTATTGGGATGCCCGAGCTTGAAGATATTCTTGTTGAGGTGCAAGTAGGAGTGCATCAAGATATCACACATACAAATACTCAACAAAATTGAACTCAAAAATCAAAGAAAATTTTGGTTCACGAAAGAGGAAAGTAGGTGATTGTGGTAATGTTCAAAATTCTACTCATATTTAAGTAAAACATTGAAACCAAACAAAAAAATGTTGACACTTGGGAGGAAATACAAGTTTGACTGGGCTGCAAAATTTCTGTTTATTGAACCTGTACATCCAGCTAATTCAAAAGAGATCCCATCTGAATGTACATGTACAATATGTACATGGAAATTGGGAAAGCAATAAAAAATTCAACTGAAGCTGAAAACTATAGAAAAACACTGTGGAAAACAATATTTGACTCTAATGGTGGAAGATGGTCAGAAAAATCAAAACACACAAATGGAAAATTGGAAAAAAAAAAACTTTGTTAAATATGCAGTAGAGTATGAAGCAGAGTAGAAAAAATGAAGACATCTCATGGAAAAGGGAGGAACAATCACATCGCAAATTGGTAAGATGAATCAATCAAATCTGCATGCAAAACTCATACAGTTCTCTACTTTATTTCACATACTTAAGAAAGGAATACCAATTTCATATTTCCTCAATTTCAAATTTTTGTATCAATATAATGGAATTTACAACATTCCTCAGTCTCATTGGCTTGACAGTAGTGCATGGGAAATGGAAAAATGTCTTTCAGTGATAGAGAAGGAAGATTTGAAAGAGAATGTAAAAAAGTAAAGTTTATCTCTCTTTCAATTGATGAAGTGACAAACATTCGAAAACACTACATGGGTATGTATCCATGATTATACTTTAGAAAATCATAGTGCACGTACTACCTACACAAATCTCAATAGCTTCTTAGTACTTGCCAAACTCATATCTCTAGTCCACCGCACCAACACCATTCTTTATATGCTACTTCTACATCTATGAGATCTTATTTGGCATATGTTACTACTACAGTACCACTTGAATCACAATTAAATATTAAGCCTCTATCTCACTCGACAAATTCTTCATCTCCTCAGAAGGATCTCATTGGATAACTTTATTTCCACCGAATCCTTTTGTATATAGCTATGCATTTGTGATGGATCACAAAATGAATTTAGCATATATAATCGTTAGCAAATAAGAAAATGTTGCAAAAGTAGAAGACCATATAAGAGAATTTCATGCCTATATGAAAAGTAGCCCAAAGTGATTTCTTAAGTTTCAGAAATTTTCCATAGGAATTATAGATGGCAAAAAAAATTGAAGGATGTTGAGACAAGGTGGATTTCATTGTATGAGCATGCATGCGGAGTGTGTGAGGAGTATCCTTCATTGGTTGGTTTCATGCATAAATTCATCATGAAATTGACAGGGTGAGGTACTTGTTGTTCTTTCTGACTGATTTGGAGACATTACTTACATTGGTAGGCATTCTTCCAATGTTGCAGGAGATCAATACATTGATGAAGCATGCACAAGGGAGATTAATCTATATTGTTGATTTTATATGGATGAGAAAAATGGTATGTATGAGTCTTGATGCCTTGTACACTTCCCCGAATAGTTTTGATACACCTTTATTTGATAACTAGAAAGTTTTATTGGATCTTAACCATCCCAATAACTTTTTGAGATTTAATAATCATGATCACCTATGTATCCATGTTAGCGGGAAAGAGATACCACTACACATTCTGTAAAAAATTAAAGACGTTACATCAACGGAGAAAAGAAGAAGTTCCTATGACACGAAATCTGTTGATTCTGTAGTAATTGAAAGGTTTCCTTCCTCACTGCACGAGGTTTTATGAAATTTTATTGAATGTAACCTTATATATATCCATTCACCTATTGAGGTTGATGTGAGGAAGCCTCGAGTTAAATATTTTGATGTTAATTCCTATTTCGATGATCATATATGTATCCTACATTTCCACTAACAATTTTTACAAGATTCAAAATTTTATTAAAGATATGATTAGTACAAATTCTATAGAATTTAATTCTACTCTAGAGAAATCTAAGCCTCAATTCAATGAGAATCCTAAGCTGAACATATTCAATGAAACACTTCCTACTCACCACACTTTTAAATCTAAGACCAACCCCAAAGTCAACATGCATTTAAGACCAAACCTCCTCTGAATACATATAGTCATCCAATTTATCCTATCATTGGTACAATTAATTCTTCTTTTCCTCCTAGTCCCCTCATTACATTTGATGATGGTGACATACTTTATGATGCTATTATTTCTCATATAATTTATGTTCAAAAAGTTGTTAATCAATAACCTATCCACAATGTGTTGTTTGATAATGGTTATAAGCACAATATGTGCACTCTTACATTGATTGATTCTTTGGGCTATACTAAGAAACATATGTAGTTTAATGCACAATATTATAATTAGTCCATTAAACACATTTTTCTCCCTCTTACAGTGGGATCCAACACTGCGAATACACTATTTTGGTTATTGATGTTCTTGGGAAAAACGAAACACTTCTATGATACCCTTGGATTCATAGGCTTAGGGATACTCCTTTTATTTTTCATTAATGTGTTAAATACATTTATTGCAATCAAGTTATTATAGTTAAGGGTATCCCTTATGTGGCTCTTTCACTAGTTGTCAACTTTTGCTTCTTCCAATAGAGAAACATTTTATACAACCATGCCTATTGAGTCTACTCATGTTATATCTACATATCCTACCTTACAAAGGCCTCCTCCTATAGGAAGTCCATCTTCTAAGCATGTCAACACATCATGATCATATTACATGCATAATACTGTATTGAAGTATAAATCTTCTACACTTATGGGTGCCTCTCCTCCCCCTCTTGATCACATCATAGGGTAACACTTTTTACTCGATATTGTTTAAATACACAAAACATTCAAATATTCCAAAAATATTAAATCAGGGCTTGAGCATGATTTGATTTACTAGTTTCTACTTTTCATATGTTGTTTTTTACATGGTTTGATAGATATAATTTCTATATTTAATACACGTGTTTCACAAGGCATGTGAGTATGATGTAAGATAAAACTTCACAAGATCATAAATGTTGGACTTACCCATGCAGACACTAAGCAAAAAAACATAATTATAAAACAAACATTCAAGAAAGGAAAAGTGTGTTTACACAATCATGTACAATTTCCTTTAAGCATGAAATTTCAATTCACACTTAAAGGGGGGAAATATTCTTCTTGTAGACATTCAAAATTTGTAATTTACACTTTTGGAAACCACTTGGTTTTGATTATACATTCCTACTATGATAAACACAACCTTCTCCATTCCTGCTTATCACATTCTACGGTCTCATTGTTCTATCTTGTTTATCCTTACACACTTACATGTCAATCAACATTTTGAGTACAATGCATAAAATCCATAGTAAGACACCAACATCAACTTATGAGTTGTAAAACTTCATATTGGCATATTTTCTAATCCCAGGATACTCCCAAAGGTCATACAATTTGGTCAGGATTTATATCCAGTCCTAACCGACTTGTATGGTCTTAGACTGATATGTATCTCCAACTTACTTTCAATTTAAATATCTTTTGTTGGGTATTTTACTTCATCTAGGTTCGGACCTTTATTTGATAAATTATTTATAGAACCCTATATAAGAAAGTAAACAATACCTCATCTACTAATATGGAAATCACTATGAAAATGCATTGATACACACTTTCTACACTTGTAAAAAGAACTCATAGCTCCCTAAATCTCACAATAGCACATCTAGAATCATTAGAGAAACACCCACATCAGGTCTGAAGCTTCCTGACCTAAGTTAAAGAAAACTTCCCATCTATCACTTATCCACGAAGCACTCAAACATCCTCTCTCCAAGTATTTTAGCAAGAGAGAAATTCAAATCAAGAATTATCAAATAAAATGTCAAATCTTATTTGATTGATCTAGATATCACATGACTAGGTGGAGAACAACATGTAGTTTGAGGCCTCTTCAAAGTAGTGCCAACATCAATGGTGCACGGGGGTGAACACAACCCTTATAATGTTTGTTTACAAGGAGTATTCATCCATGGCTAATGTTTGAGATCCATGTTCACATGTGTTCATAGAGCCCCATTTGCATGATCGACAACTAAGGTTTGACAATGCCAGACATATCCAAGCTAAGACGATCAACATCTAAAGTTACATGATTCAAGAAGTAGAAGTAGGCCTAGAGACCATACGAGAAGGAGATCCTAAAATATTATGGCATAGTTCTGACCCCACTAGAGTAATTTACAATGAAAATTTTATTTCCTGAGGTCTCTTTTAGGTTCATATCTCCTTTTTCTAGCAACATTGCACATTCCTAGATCTTTCTAGAATCATCTATACAATCAGCTAAGTGCACTCATCCTCTTGTGTTTTCAAGTTCATATCTTATGTTGTAAGTATTAGAACATTATTCTAATAATGTATAATTAATGTTGGAAGTTAATTAATCATAATAACCTCCTATAGCTCCCCTTACATCCTTTCAGTGTACTTAATTCACTAATATAAATGTCATATAATCTAATAAGGGTATTAACACTTCTATCAAAATCTTTGAAAGTGACGCATGTGGATTGTGTAGACAAGTGACTCTGGATCCATGCAAATCTTACTACTAGTTTATTGTATGTATTTTTATTGTGTGCTTATTGTATACATATTTTCACCTTCTATGTGTGTACTAAACTCTCGTGTCCCTTGTTTGTGACCTCGGTAGTATTTCCTGTGTAGCCCTTTGGACCTTGTTTATATGTGGACAACTATTGTGTCCCTTGTATGCAATCTTTGGCCTTTATATATCATTATGTGTGACATTAATTTTTGTATTTGTATATTTATGTGTTTCTATATTTGTATACTTTTATGCTTGTTGTGTGTGCCATCTCCTTTTGTCATGATTTCTATTATGTGAGGGTCAGGGTTTATATGGTGGCCATTTATATTTATCATTTATGTGTTACAAAAATAATTATATGTTATATCTGTCATCGATAAACATCAATTATTTTAAGGTGAATGATTTACAATCTATCTCACTCACCTCAAAAGAGGGGGAATTTATTGGGTTTATTACAAGAATATCAATGCAATTCAAGCACATATGTTGAATTACAGACATCAGAATACAATCATATAGGTTATAGGGACATAGTTACATGCATAGATAAAAATATGGCACAAAATTTCAATCTAGACGGAACCATCCAACAAATGACAAAATCATCGAATGGTAGTGCCTGCCTCTAATGGATGGTATTGTCCCGGACAATGTTTGTAGTGCGCACTTTGTGCCCGTGTTATCACCATTCCCCATGTACCATGGGGATAAGGATAACCCTATCCTGGTTGTCAAATAAATGCTAGAACCATTACTCAAGGACCGCATGATGGTGGTGGTAGAATGTTGAGCTCGTGTTGGGTTTTTCCTTTTTTACCATTGAGGAAGTGACCGCAAATAAAAAATTGGCAATGAATTAAACTTTACAATTGCGATAATAAAATACTAAGGGCAATTTGGGAGTTGTCCTTGTGCGGATGAACATTTGGAACCCTTGAAGTTCCTTCGTGCCTTTGGCTTGTGTGGTGATGTCGTTATTCTTACGATATTTTTAACTCGAGAACATTGTGAATCTTGAAGTTGAAACATATATACATATATTTGGTTTTAATGTTAAAGTCAATCTAAGTAATTGTAATACGGGTAACGATAAACGTAATCTACATAATTTTTTAAATGAAGATTCTTACACGAGAGGTGAGTGATTTAACGAGAGTGGTGAGGTTTTTTTGGTTAAAGTGAATTTTAAAATATGAAAAACAATCGTAGAAATAAATTATCTTATATTTTTGAGAAAATTGCATGATTTAAATCATTTGAAATTTAAAATATTAACAACAAAGCAAAAATGAAAATAACTACATAAATAAATATTACTAAATTCCTTGAATTTTTGGGGTGTGGGAAAACCTTTTACCGAGAAAGAATTAATGAAATTATTCTTGGGTAATGTGAGTTTTCATTTGCGAGGAAGATTTTGGAAAATTTATTAGTCATTGTGGGGAAGAATGCATTCTAGTTTGGTCATGGGATGTTGTTTTGTGTAAATTCTTGGCTTTATTTTGGAGCCTTCATGGTGAGAGGGTGGATTTAATTGCAGATCTTTCTCCAATTGTCTGGTTATGAAGACTGTGCATCTTGTTGGAGGAATACGGCTCTCAGGGGGTGAATCAGACCCACACAGCCATGCCGATATCCACCCTTCCAGTGAAATTTGAGGGGGGGTTTGTTTGTTTTTTTTTGTTGGTTGCAATGAGGAATTTTTTTATCTATTTTGGAGTTTTGCCTCACGGGCCTGTTTGATTGTTGTTTGTGCCAAAAGAAAAGAGGAATGGTAAAAAATAGCCTTGGAAAATTCAAACCCACACACAATTGACAGGTGTAAAGAAAACTTCACGACCTGTTCCAACATCCATCCCTGTCAATGCCAATTTGGGAGCTTAGAGCAGGAAATGGACGTCTAGTAAAGTCTTATTTCTTCGAAAGTGAATTATTTTGGAAAATATGGTTCTTTGGTTATGTATTTGCAGACATGGGAGCAGATAATTGGCTTTGGCTTCTCAAGGACTGCATTTTATCTTTTTAAATTCCTCCAAAAGTATGGCCGTGTAGACTGTGGGGATTGCAGAGTGCTGCACAGATTGGTCTGTTAAAAAGGCTTTAGAAACTTCAATCTAACTTAGATTGACAGGTGTGAGTGGCTGTGTTTTGGGCGCCAAATAAGTGTACCTTCAGCAATGTGTTGGGCATGAGAAACAACCAAGGACGAGTTTTTTTAAAGGGATTTTTTTCTTTCTGTGTGTGTTATTATTATACTCAGTGCAGGTAAACTATTTGAAAAATTTTCCCTGAAAGAAACGTGGACAACAATGAATCCTTCGCAAGGCTCATGAATTGTTTGGTTAAATTCCTCGAAAAAATGTGGTCGCATAAACTGTGATGGTTGATGTTCATTGCCCAAAATGGGTTCTTTGAAAATTCCTTGGAAATGTTTAAGAAAATGCAAATGGCAGATGAGAAGTCATCTCCACAACCTTGTCAGCATCCTCTTTGCTTGTGCCAAAAAGAGATCTTTGGAACATGATATGGACATCCATAAAATCTTAATGGATATTGAATTTTTGTTATTTGTTGGAGTTGCAAATACTCCAATAGAGATATTTACAAAATGTGGAAACTTGCTCAAGGCTGCAAACTATTTGACGGAATGCTTGGATGGATGCAAATCATGTATTTTTTTTGTTCTTCAATCACTTGCGAACTCAATCTCACGCATGGTCATCTCATTTCATCCTTGTATATTTTTCTAAACGATCTAGTTTTCTTAAATTTGAATGGAGTTTTAAATCAAATTAAAGAAGATTAAATTTTGGATATAAAAAATAAGTAAAACGTGTTTCCTATAATGAATTGTACCTCTGTTTGGTATGCACTTAATGAGTATCCATGAAAGTAAACAATATACTCTCATTTTTACCTCGTAAGACCGATAGATGAACTACGTTACTAGATCCGGTTTTGGAAACCATGCGGTTGGCATGATATATGAGAACTTAGTGAATCTACTTTTGACGACTTTGTGCAATGTTAATTAAAAAACCGGTTTTCTTGGAGGCGCAAAATAACCTTACAAACCCTAAAATGAGAAAAGAAAACTTTAGCAGTGTACCTTGTCATATTGAGTGTCCAACTGAACCTTAGGTTGTTCCTTGGATGTCCATTTGACCTTGTTTCGTAATGTGTTTAGGAGCCCTATGGGCTATATTTGCAACTTTAAACCACTACTGAAAGTTAAAAATATAGTTTGGTTTTGACCTGCCATTTTGGCCCTGGGTGTCGAAAATAGATTTTGGCTTTTGCATACCTATAATGTTTCTGCGAGATAATTACTACAAACCACCAGTTTGGAAAAAATCATCATGCAAGCTAGTTTTCTTGATATGTTTTGTAGGCCTCCAGTCATTGGGCAACAAGGACGCTTGGGTGCATTTATGACCGGTAGCTCTGAAAGGACGAGCACCATTTTCATCCTGTTATCTAGTTTGGGGTTTTATCAACTCTAAATGTATCCATGTATATAGGGGTATATGTAGGAATTGGTTACTTTATGTGTTTGCGTCTTAAAGATGGTTTTTGAATGCTGATTTTTGAGCAACTTGTCTAAAATTGACATTTTTGGAAACTTGCAACTTTATGGAGAAAACTGTCATATGACCTTATCCAAGCAAAATAAACGATCAATTACCTTATAAACACAAATGTATGCATGTAGGAAACCTTCTTTAGAATATTTCTTGAAAAGAAATTGAATGTGGAAAATGGGTGTTTTTCTCTCTCCTCTCTCTATATCTCTTCTTGGCTTTGAAAACAAAATGAAATGACAATTGTATTTTCTTACTCTCCTTTGAAGTGTGATAAATATAGTTTCGTTATTGTTATAAAACTATGAAAATGTAAATCATGTTGTATTGTAGTTTGATGCCATGCCAACATTTGTGTTGACCATGCAGTGGTTGCAGGTACAAGAGACCAGAAGAAAATGGTAGTGTTTCTTGTGCTTTTGTAATATGGGATATCATTGAAACATACATGTAATATTAAATAGATGTATCAACACTATTGTAGTGAACATGAGTGTTATCTATGCATTATTTTGTGATGAGTAAAAGATTGTATTATATTGGATTTTGAAAAAAAGGGACATTCTATTCTAGGAGTAATTTTGATTATAGGCATATATATCTTGCTAATAATGTAGATGTACATTTTTAACTGAAAATGAAATGACCATTTATAATGTTCTCCTATGTGAAAGTGATGATCATGTATCCTTGTGTGTTTTTTTAAATGCTTGGAAAAATCAGAAGAAAGAAAATTGTCGTATATATGAATGGTTATTATTTGACCTCTATTAGGAGGTTATTTTAAAAATTATTTGTTTGACCCTAATCTAACATCTCTTACAAAGGTTACTCTTGAGCATTGAATTATCCTACAAGGTTTTCTTGTGGGGGCCAAAAAGTGGACAAGAATCTGAAAAAAAGCAAAACGCGTACGCGTTCTGTTTTACGTTTTTTGTTTGGCTCGGGAATCACCAAAGCATAATGCGTACGTGTTATGCCTACTATAAAAAAAAAAAGAGGCCCGAGCCTCTATCATTTTTCCTCCCTCAAACGCGAGTTTCAGAGCTTGTTCGTGCCCTCACATTTTTTCATTCAGCTGGATCTCAAGCTCAAAGGATCATTTCTGGATCACCGGGAAGATCTGAATCGACGATGGTGCCACGGAGAAGAGGTAAGCACAATTATTTTCTCAAAATTGCATTGAAATATGATAATTATAGATTAAAATTTGAATTGAATACATATTTTTTATTGTTACAGTTAGAGGTCGAGGGAATCAACCACAACCAAACCCTGTTATTCCTGACATCCCTCCCGACACTCCCACAATTGCTCAACATCCCTCGGGTAGTCAAGAAGATTTAGCAGCCCAAATAGTTGAAAACAAAATTGAAATTGAGGATTTAATCAAAACAATGAGGGATGCACAATCTACAAACCCCCACCGTGCCTCTCTTGCAAACACATTGGAGGCATTACTTGTTCAAATTGATCGTTGGACAACTTACAGAGAGGGTTGTAGGGTTTATTATTCCAACAAATTGTCATATGTGGATGTAAAGAAAAAATAAATTTCAAAAGAACTCATATGCGCCTTATTCACGGACCCCCGCACTAATTTTCCTGTTCCGTTGACATGTAAATGATTTCCCATCCATTGGTGCAATAATAATTTGATTAAAAATAATTTTTGGGACCGATGGTGGATGGTGTTTGATTTTCCACCTTGTAATAACAACGAGGTGCCACTATACTTTCTGAGGAAACTCTATTGCGAGTTTATCCTCAATGAGATCCCAAATTATTTTGATTTCTGAGATTTCCAGGGCCGAGGAAAAGGATCTACACAGGATCGACCAGGTGCACAATGTGCACCTATTCAGCAGGGTAGATTCCCCACACAGAAGCCCCCTCACCCTGAGATTGTCCCTCAAGCAGTGAAGGAGACAGTAGAGATTGATACACTCCACGTGCTTCAGGGGCTATCTGTGACCCTTGTTCGACATACGAGGGAGATTTCTGAGCCAGATGCTCGCGGAGGTACACAGAGTATTCCCTCAGGGAGTACTAGCATGAGGCCACATTTTTTCTCGTCATGTGGTAGCATATGTTTGGGGCCCGAGGAGGATGATACTTTCATGCGTACTGATTTTGGTGCACCTGGTGCTAGGGGTGAACACGATAATGTCACTATGTCAGATGTCCTTTTGAGTGAGACATTTGGATTACATTCATCGGCGTCACCTTCGCAGGTAAATTTGTTATATTTTGTTATGTGTGTTACAAAAAGTTTGGAGTACCTGATTTACTTATATATGTTAAATTTTTGAAATAATTGTATTTGTACATGTACATGCATTGATATTACAGTGCGCGGGAGGTGCATCTTCATCCCGACCACAGGCGGCGAGCACCATGCATACACATACATTCACAGAGGTAATTTAGAATGTTAATTATGTAAAATTTTCACATACATGTGTGTGTGTGTGTATGTATGTGTGTATATATATATATATATTCATGTATATATATATATATATATATATTAGTTTTGAAGTCAAATATACGTATGTTCTTGTATGTCCATCTAACTCACGTGATATACATGTTTGATAAAGATGTTGACTTCACTAGACACCCCACCATCTCTGCGACAAGTAGATAAAGGTGTTGCCGCTGCGATTTCATCTGCGCAACAACTCACTGAGGTATTCAAACAACACGTAAATTTTGTTAAATTTCTCGTGTAATTCATATTATGTTAAATTACATGTTAGTAATGTCTTTCATTGTAGAATTATTAAATTATGTTAATAATGTCCTTCATTGTGTATATGTAGGAGTTACCTGTGACAGGTAGCAACCCTGTTCATTTGATTCACAGGCGTGGCGGGGTAAAAACAATAGTTCTATATTGATAAAATTAGTTAAAATATTGTCATTATGTAGATACATGTACTTAGCTCTATTTTCGCTAATTCTGATGTTAGATTTTCTGATCTTATGTGTATGTAGGGAACTTCAACCCCCTCCATTTTGACTTCGAGGGCATGGACTCCTCATTCTCGTCATCTTCGTACCCCCGTTCGTACTGCAAGAGCTCCCGATGACTCATCTGAGCGTGAGATGCAAATTCGGCGTGATCGACAACTTGCGGTAAGTTTGTGTATTTATGTAAATACTTTCATTCTAGCATGGTCTTAAATACATGTTGAAAACATATATAAATTAAGTTTTGACAAAACAACATTGTTTGAATTTACAGGATCATTTACAGGTGAGTATTCAGTGGAAGAGGACTCGAAGCATGCACTCGGATGATCCAAAGTCATCTCATGGATCTCCATCTTCATCTAAGGGAGGTCCTTATTCGAACAAGGTCAAGAGATGGATAGATTTTTATGAGTAGGAAATATATATGTCTTACATGACATTGTTTTTGTATGCCTATGTGCATGGCATTGTATGTACGCCTATATGGCATTTGAACTTGATGGTATATGACCTATTTGGGCATTTTTGTATTTATTATGCACATTAAAATACTATTTGGAACTTGATAATTTTGTATGAGACCTTACATTTCTGAGATTATTTTCGCATGAATCTAATATGATGTGCACTTGACAATATTTAAGACATTATGGATTATTTTTTCATTTATTGGTGATGTACATGTACTAGCATTTTCAATGTATAATATGCATCAAACTTTGGAAATCAATATTTATATAATGTATGTATATAAAGAGTTACCTAATCTGAGTAATTATTCATTCAATTTATCAATGTGTATATGTGTATTTACCTTACTTGCGCTTCTTCTTGCTCATGGTCTCTTTGTACTGGTTCCTATCTTATCATGCACTTACTACATTCTTCTATGCTTCGTAGTCTTCTCCCCTGTTAAAACACCTGACAGTCATCACAATTTGATGCCTTTCATCTGTTGATATTTTGAGAATGTCTCTCCATATACATTACTCCAATGCTTGAGAATGTCTCCAGATGCAATGACATTCTGATTCAGACACTCAATGATTCTTGATTGTCTAATCCTGTCCAATTCATGTTACTACCTTTAAATCTGTAGGCATTTCAAGTTATTTGGAAATCACATCACACCCTTCACTAGGCTTGATGACTACCCCTATCCTTTTTAAGGCACTTTTGAAAGCATCCATGGGTTTATCATAACATAAATTATCAATGAATGGAAGGTCACTAAGCCGTAGGCCAGCTGACTCCCATCCAGAACTAAACAAGAAAGATTTACTAGGTGATTGATAACTCCGTGTGTTCTTAGACATACCCCTATCAAATTCATTCTTAAGCCAATATATTCATTCAGGGATCTTAAGCAACTACACTTGGACGAGGTAGCCCTACACTGACTCAGACTGCACTATTTTTCACGTTTGCAAACAATAGGACAACGAGAGAACCAGATGGAGATGGAGAAAACCATGAGAGGATTTCATAGAGGGCCCCGACATGGAGGTCTCAGATCTGATGAGACATGTCTCTAGGTGCCACGGAGTCTGAGAAATCACATGTCGAAGATATGGCGTGTTTGGGCCTCAGGGCTCTTAAGCGACTACGCCTGGACGAGGTAGCCCGAAAGCACGGGGAGCATAGGGAACCAAAAAAAAGCCTCCACTAGCATTCACTAGGCCACCCTGATGTGTTGGCATAGTTGGTTTGGTCCCACGAGCTTCCGTTTGCAAACTACAACGTCTGGCAGCCCTACACTGACTCAGACTGCACTATTTTCGCGTTTACAAACAATAGACAACGAGAGAACCAGATGGAGATGGAGAAAACCATGAGAGGATTTTGTAGAGGGCCCCTTGACATGGAGGTCTTGGATCTGACGAGACATCTCTAGGTGCCACGGAGTCTGAGAAATCACCCGTCGAAGATATGGCGTGTTTGGGCCTCAGGGCTCTTAAGCGACTATGCCCGGACGAGGTAGCCCGAAAGCACGGGGAGTGTAGGGAACCAAAAAAAGCCTCCACTAGTGTTCACCAGGCCACCCCGATGTGTTGGCGTAGTTGGTTTGGTCCCACGAGCTTCCGTTTGCAAACTACAGCCTCTGGCAGCCCTACACTGACTCAGACTGCACTATTTCACGCGTTTACAAACAATAGACAGCGAGAGAACCAGATGGAGATGGAGAAAACCGTGAGAGGATTTTGTAGAGGGCCCCAACATGGAGGTCTTGGATCTGATGAGACATCTCTAGGTGCCACGGAGTCTGAGAAATCACCTGTCGAAGATATGGCGTGTTTGGGCCTCAGGGCTCTTAAGGGACTACGCCCGGACGAGGTAGCCCGAAAGCACGGGGAGTGTAGGGAACCAAAATGAAGCCTCCACTAGCATTCACCAGGCCACCTGATGTGTTGGCATAGTTGGTTTGGTCCCATGAGCTTCCGTTTGCAAACTATAGCCTCTGGCAGGCCTACACTGACTCAGGCTGCACTATTTCTTGCATTTGCAAACAATAAGACAACGAGAGAACCGGATGGAGATGGAGAAAACCATGAGATAATTTCATAGAGGGCCCCGACATGGAGGTCTTGGATCTGACGAGATGTCTCTAGGTGCCACGGAGTCTGAGAAATCACATGTCGAAGATATGGCGTGTTTGGGCCTCAGGGCTCTTAAGCGACTACGCCCGGACGAGGTAGCCCGAAAGCATGGGGAGCGTAGGGAACCAAAAAAAAGCCTCCACTAGCATTCACCAGGCCACCCTGACATGTTGGTGTAGTTGGTTTGGTCCCACGAGCTTCCGTTTGCAAACTACAGCCTCTGGCAGCCCTACACTGACTCAGACTGCACTATTTCACGCGTTTGCAAACAATAGGACAACGAGAGAACCAGATGGAGATGGAGAAAACCATGAGAGGATTTTTGTATAGAGGGCCCCAACATGGAGGCTCTTGGATCTGATGAGACATCTCTAGGTGCCACTGAGTCTGAGAAATCACCTGTCGAAGATATGGCGTGTTTGGGCCTCAGGGCTCTTAAGCGACTACGCCCGGACGAGGTAGCCCGAAAGCACGGGGAGCATAGGGAAAAAATAGAAGCCTCCACTAGCATTCACCAGGCCACCCGATGTGTTGGCATAGTTGGTTTGGTCCCATGAGCTTCCGTTTGCAAACTACAGCCTCTGGCAGCCCTACACTGACTCAGACTGCACTATTTCACGCGTTTGCAAACAATAGGACAACGAGAGAACTAGATGGAGATGGAGAAAACCATGAGAGGATTTTGTAGAGGGCCCCAACATGGAGCTCTTGGATCTGACGAGACATCTCTAGGTGCCACGGAGTTTGAGAAATCACATGTCGAAGATATGGCATGTTTGGGCCTCAGGGCTCTTAAGCGACTACGCCCGGACGGGGTAGCCCGAAAGCACGGGGAGCATAGGGAACCAAAAAAAATGAAGCCTCCACAAGAATTCACTAGGCCACCCCTGGATGTGTTGGCGTAGTTGGTTTGGTCCCATGAGCTTCCGTTTGCAAACTACAGCATCTGATATCCCTACATTGACTCAAGCTGCACTATTTCACGCGTTTGCAAACAATAGGACAACGAGAGAACCGGATGGAGATGGAAAAAACCATGAGAGAATTTTGTAGAGGGTCCCCATGGATGGAGGTCTTGGATCTAATGAGACATCTCTAGGTGCCACGGAGTCTGAGAAATCACCATGTCGAAGATATGGCGTGTTTGGGCCTCAGGGCTCTTAAGGGACTACGCCCAGACGGGGTAGCCCGAAAGCACAGGGGAGCGTAGGGAACCAAAATGAAGCCTCCACTAGCATTCACCAGGCCACCTTGAATGTGTGGCATAGTTGGTTTGGTCCCATGAGCTTCCGTTTGCAAACTACAACATCCTCTAGCAGCCCTACACTGACTCAGACTACACTATTTTCGATGGGTGAGGTTTGCAAACAATAGGACAACGAGAGAACAGATGGAGATGGAGAAAAATATGAGAAGATTTTGTAGAGGGTCCCTTAACATGGAGGTCTTGGATCTGACGAGACATCTCTAGGTGCCATGGAGTTCTGAGAAATCACCATGTCGAAGATATGGCGTGTTTGGCCTCAGGGCTCTTAAGAGACTACGCCGGACGAGGTAGCCCGAAAGCATGGGGAGTGTAGAGAACCAAAAGGAAGCCTCCAATAGTATTCCTCTAGCCACCCAGATGTGTTTTGTAGTTGGTTTGGTCCCACGAGCTTCTGTTTGCAAACTACAGCCATCTGACAGCCCTACACTGACTCAGACTGCACTATTTCTCGTGTTTGCAAACAATAGGACAATGAGAGAACCGGATGGAGAGGGAGAAAACCATGAGAGGATTTCATAGAGGGCCCTAACATAGAGCTCTTGGATCTGACGAGACATCTCTAGGTGCCACGGAGTCTGAGAAATCACCCATCGAAGATATGGCATGTTTGGGCCTCAGGGCTCTTAAGGGACTACGCCTGGAGGAGGTAGCTTGAAAGCACGGGGAGCATAGGGAACCAAAAATAAGCCTCCACTAGTGCTCACTAGGCCACCCAGATGTGTTGGCATTGGTCCCACAAGCTTCTGTTTGTAAACTACCACATATGGCAGCCCTACACTGACTCAGACTGCCACTATTTCTTGTGATTTCTCAAACTCAATAGGCACCTACGAGAGAACCGGATGGAGATGGAGACCTCCATGAGAGGCCCTTTACATAAGGGCCCAACATGGGTTTTCTTTGATCTCCAACGGTTCTCTCGTTGAGTCTGAGCTATTGTTTGCAAACACGAGAAATAGTGCAGTCTTGAGTCAACTGTAGGGCTGTCTAGGTGCTGAGTTTGCAAACGGGAAGCTAGGTGGGACCAAAAACTATGCCAACATGTTGGGGTGGCATGGTGAATGCTAGTGGAGGCTTCGTTTTTTGGTTCCCTATACTCCCCGTGCTTTCGGGCTACCTCGTCTGGGCGTAGTCGCTTAAGAGCCCTGAGGCCCAAACATGCCATATCTTCGACGGGTGATTTCTCAGACTCCGTGGCACCTAGAGACATCTCGTTAGATCCAAGAGCTCCATGTTGGGGCCCTCTATGAAAATTCTCTCACGGTTTTCTCCCTCTCCATCCGGTTCTCTCGTTGTCCTATTGTTTGCAAACGCGAGAAATAGTGCAGTCTGAGTCAGTGTAGGGCTGCCAGATGCTGTAGTTTGCAAACGGAAGCTCATGGGACCAAACCAACTATGCCAACACGTCAGGGTGGCCTGGTGAATGCTAGTGGAGGATTCATTTTGGTTCCCTGCACTCCCCGTGCTTTCGGGCTACCTCGTCCGGGCGTAGTCGCTTAAGAGCCCTGAGGCCAAAACATGCCATATCTTCGATGGGTGATTTCTCAGACTCCGTGGCACCTAGAGATGTCTCGTCAGATCTGAGAGCTCCATGTCGGGGCCCTCTATGAAATAATCTCTCATGGTTTTCTCCATCTCCATCTGGTTCTCTCGTTGTCCTATTGTTTGCAAACGTGAGAAATAGTGCAGTCTGAGTCAGTGTAGGGCTGCCAGAGGCTGTAGTTTGCAAACAGAAGCTCGTGGGACCAAACCAACTATGCCAACACATAGGGGTGGCTTGGTGAATGCTAGTGGAGGCTTCATTTTGGTTCCCTATGCTCCCCGTGCTTTCGGGCTACCTCGTCCGGGCGTAGTCGCTTAAGAGCCCTGAGGCCCAAACACGCCATATCTTCGACGGGTGATTTCTCAGACTCCGTGGCACCTAGAGACATCTCGTCAGATCCGAGAGCTCCATGTTGGGCCCTCTATGAAATCCCAATTTTCTCCATCTCCATCTGGTTCTCTCGCTGTCCTATTGTTTGCAAACGTGAGAAATAGTGCAGTCTGAGTCAGTGTAGGGCTGCTAGAGGCTGTAGTTTGCAAATGGAAGCTCATGGGACCAAACCAACTACACCAACACATCGGGGTGGCCTGGTGAATGCTAGTGGAGACTTTTTTTTGTTCCCTATGCTCCCCGTACTTTCAGGCTACCTCGTCCGGGCGTAGTCGCTTAAGAGCCCTGAGGCCCAAACATGCCATATCTTCGACGGGTGATTTCTCAAACTCCGTGGCACCTAGAGACATCTGTTAGATCCAAGACCTCCATGTTAGGGCCCTCTACGAAAGCCTCTTGCAGTTTTCTCCATCTCCATCTGGTTCTCTCGTTGTCCTATTGTTTGTAAACGCATGAAATAGTGCAGTCTGAGTCAGTGTAGGGCTGCCTAGAGGCTGTAGTTTGTGCAAACGGAAGCTCGTGGGACCAAACCAACTATGCCAACACATCAGGGTGGCCTGGTGAATGCTAGTGGAGGCTTCATTTTGGTTCCCTACACTCCCCGTGCTTTCGGGCTACCTCGTCTGGGCGTAGTCGCTTAAGAGCCCTGAGGCCCAAACACGCCATATCTTTGACGGGTGATTTCTCAGACTCCGTGGCACCTAGAGATGTCTCGTTAGATTTGAGAGCTATCCATGTGGGGCCCTCTATGAAATCCTCTCATGGTTTTCTCCATCTCCATCTGGTTCTCTCGTTGTCCTATTGTTTGCAAACACGAGAAATAGTGCAGTTTGAGTCAGTGTAGGGCTGCCAGAGGCTGTAGTTTGCAAACGGAAGCTCGTGGGACCAAACCAACTATGCCAACACATTGGGGTGGCCTGGTGAATGCTAGTGGAGGCTTCTTTTTGGTTCCCTATGCTCCCCGTGCTTTCGGGCTACCTCGTCCGGGCGTAGTCGCTTAAGAGCCTTGAGGCCCAAACACGCCATATCTTCGACGGGTGATTTCTCAGACTCCGTGGCACCTAGAGACATCTCATTAGATCTGAGAGCTCCATGTTGGGCCCTCTACAAAATCCTCTCATGGTTTTCTCCATCTCCATCTGGTTCTCTCGTTGTCCTATTGTTTGTAAACGCGAGAAATAGTGCAGTCTGAGTCAGTGTAGGGCTGTCAGAGGCTGTAGTTTGCAAACGGAAGCTCATGGGACTGAACCAACTACGCCATAACATCGGGGTGGCCTGGTGAACACTAGTGGAGGATTCATTTTGGTTCCCTACACTCCCCGTGCTTTCGGGCTACCTCGTCCGGGCGTAGTCCCTTAAGAGCCCTGAGGCCCAAACACGCCATATCTTCGACGGGTGATTTCTCAGACTCCGTGGCACCTAGAGATGTCTCATCAGATCCGAGAGCTCCATGTCGGGGCCCTCTATGAAATTCTCTCGTAGTTTTCTCCATCTCTATTCGGTTCTCTCACTGTCCTATTGTTTGCAAACGCGAGAAATAGTGCAGTCTAAGTCAGTGTAGGGCTGCCAGAGGCTGTAGTTTGCAAACGGAAGTTCATGGGACCGAACCAACTACGCCAACATGTTGAGGTGGCCTGGTGAATGCTAGTGGAGGATTTTTTTTGGTTCCCTATGCTCCCTATGCTTTTGGGCTACCTCGTCCACGCGTAGTCACTTAAGAGCCCTAAGTTCCAAACACGCCATATCTTTGACGTGTGATTTCTTGGACTCTGTGGCACCTAGAGACGTCCATTAGATCCGAGACTCCAGTCAGGGCCCTCTACGAAATCCTGTCATGATTTTCTCAATCTCCATTCAGACTAATCAGTGTAGGTTGGCCAATCACCTAGGTGGTTCAACAATATAGGTGGTGAAATGAGAATTTTAATAAGATATTTTTACAATATAGGTGGTGAAATGAGAATTTTTGTTTGTTGTTCCTTTCTAATATTTAATTTTTCTTAGCTTCACTTGGCTTCGAGAATAATAAATTCTCTACTGACAGTGCCAACCACGTGAAGGTGGAAGCTTTTTTGGCACCACTAACCTACATAAACATGTTAGTAAGCAATTAAATAGAATTTTAAATCATACAAAATTTAAAAAAATCATTTAAGTAAATATTCAAATTAAATTCATGAAGAACATACCTTTGCAAATTCAATCCAATGAACCACAAGGATCAACTCTATTCTTGACAGTAGCAAGAATTGCTTCATGATCTGATTCACGAACCTTCCACAGATTTTTGTTTGATGGCCAACCTCAATATTTGATCAATTTAATATTTGTTGCAAGGACCAAATGTGAATAGTGAAGTATCTTCCGATGTACTTCATAGTCTTCAAACAACCAAATGTTTGATTTTTTTGATAGGATATCGTCGGAGCCAAGTTCCAGTGACTACCACTGATCTAGTGGGATACTCAAGGTCTTCACCATTAATGACTGTGGAAGTCAATTTTTTTTCCCCTATGCACAACGAGATAAGAAGTAGTTATGTTCCCTCTTCGTTAAATTTTGTCGCAATAACTACAAAAATGTGCCCTATGTATCACAAAGTAAAACTGTTTAGTCAATTTATAAATACATTAAGAGTTGACCATTTAATAATTTATAAATCTAAAACATGGCATGTACATATATGTATGTACCTTGTTGCACTAAATCAGAGACTTGGTCAAAGTCAGGTGATGTTGTCATTTGATCTGTACAATTAAGGAAGTAGTGCTCTTGACCGCGAATAGGCTTCCACCCATTTGGTGTGAAGTAGTCAGTGGTAAGGTTAGCACATGCGGTGTGTGGCCGGCAATAGAGGCAGGATTCAGTGTTACCAATGAAGTCCAGACCCCACTGTTGAAATGTTCCTCAATTCAAAAAATGCTTGAGAGGAAAGCGGCCAGAGTTTGGGTTTCCCACAAAGGTTTGACAGCCTCGCATTATCCACCCACTTGGATGCATCTTTGAACAAGGAAGGCCAGTAATATCCTCCCAGAGTATCTGAGGGAAGCTGTGATGTATGATATGCCCTCCACAAGTTGCCTTGATCATGGGAAAGCTGAGAGCAACGTTCTTGCTGCTTCCTGTCCACACACTTCAGAAATCTCCCATCTAAAACTACGCTTGAACAAGGCATTTCCCACAGTCATATTTGCTGATCTCATCTTAAACAGTCCTCTTTTCCTTGGTAGTAAATGCGAGGGGCATTCCCCATAGGTGAGAAAGGAAAGGTAGGAATACACATTCATCGAATGTGAACTAAGGAATAGAACAGTAGGAATGTCAGTTTCTCCTCCAGCCAACTCATGTTGGCTCCTTTAGCGTGAGCTCAAAAAGACCCTTTCCACGGAACCAGCTTGTGGTTTGATATCAATGTATACTCCTGGATTTAGCCACAGTTTACTCTCTTGATCCAAATTTCTTGTGTGTAGATTGACTTAACCGTCGGTATCTGGAACAGCACCATAGAGGAGATTGAGGATATAGAAACAGAACTGCTGAAAGCTTGACTACGCCAAAAGTGGGCTTCTCCATCAGGGTGTAGTTCAGGCTCATGTTCATTCAGGATATAGCCATTGAAGGCAATTGGTAGCTTCTGTCCATCAGAGTTCTTCTGGTGGTGTAAGACAACAGACAGGGTATGTATGTTTATTAGCGATCAATAGATGATGAAATCTTTGCTGAAGTCAGGGCATGCCAAAACTGGAGTTTTAGCAATGGCTTTCTTGATACCCTCAAAGGTATTCCTTTCCTTCAGAAGACCACAAATGCTTGCTTCCCTTTCATCATCTGAGAGATGTTCAAGTAATTCACAAAATCCCTTGATGAATCTTCTTAACAATGATCTTACCGAAAAGGAATGCACGCCGTTTTTACTGGTAGGGAGAAAGGGGGGGATTTGTTGGATGGCTTGAACCATTCAGATCCATTTTTATGCCATCCTGGAGACCATGTGCCCTAATACTTCCCTTCTGTAAAACACAAAGACAGAATTTTTTAGGAGTTAAGAACCCATTGACTCTCTCGGCATCTCTGCAGACCTTTTTCCAAGGGTTCAAGTGACCTCGCTTGACTTTTGAAACACACCGTCAGGTCACAAGGTATATACGGATACATTTTCCTTTCACTCCAAAAGCCAATCATATCTCTCCTGGAAAGTGGCACCTTAATCCCAAAGGCATTCTCATTCTCTTGTAGCGAAGTGACCAACCCCAAGGAGTGTGAGGCTGTCTTGTGTTGATCTACAGTATTCAACCTCTACCTTATTGTATCTCCGAGAATCCACAAGCATAGATAACATCTTGGATCCTGTTACTGCTTACAAAATCTGATCCAATCATAGGCAAGGGTATTTCTCTTCATAGAGGCCTGATCCGTTGTCTGAAATCACACAGATGCGGATCTCACCATTTCTTCTCCTGACATGCACAATGTTTTGGGCAAGCCATGTCGCAATGGTGAACGGGGAAAACTGATTTTAGCCTTAACAATTTTCTGGAATCTCCCTGAAAGATGGTGTCGGCTATTTTTGGATTCATACTTATGCCTTTGTTTCTTCGCTTAAGAGGCTAATTCTTTGAAGGGTAGAGTGTTGCATTTCTTTTGGCTTGAAGCTTTTAAATCTTCATAAGAATAATGCAAGTACCATCCTTATACTTCCTTAGAAGATCAATTTCTCTCCTCCTCTCATCCGATGTGCAAACATTTTCCCATTTCACCTTTTTTCGGGTCATCAGAGCTTCCCATACTTTTATCAGACCAGATGTTGCTGATGTCCAGTAGAAGCTTTAGACTCTTCGTATCTTTCATGTTTAATCAAAAACTCCTCCAAACTCACCAACCTTTGGGAATCTTGTTTTCCTTTGAGTTAATATGTCACCCTTCCTGATCTGTTTCTTCTCTTGGGTACAGCTTGATCAAGGACACCCTCTCACGAGGCAGGTTGTCCCTTCCCTCAAAATATAGTTGTTCGAAATTCCCCTTGAGTTCCAGGAAGGAAGCGATGTTGGTCATCGTTGAAAACTTGCCAGTTATTATTATTGTCATGACACTAGCCGGTGGACATTTCAATAGTGAATCTTGTCCTGAAGAAGTCAGGATGGGGAATCAATAAATGACCCTGAACAAACAATGCCAGTGATCAGCCCGCTGTTCTTTCTCGGGTATTGCTTCAATAAGGAGGCATCAAGGAATAATTGAATCCCACACCTGAAATTCCGGTATGCCTCAGGCCCTCCCATTTTTTACCTAAAAATTCTTTGGACTTTTTCACCATCACGCTTCAATCACCATGAGCTAGAAGATTTTTTTACATCTCGTTGCTTTGGGCTCTTTCAGTCCAAGAGGAGAGCCTCATACTCTGGCGTATTGTTAGTGTTTTCGAACTGCAACTTGAACGAAAAAGGTTGGTAGGCACGCCGTCAGGTGACCTAAGCAGGACACCATCTCCAGAACCAGCCGGGAACAACTTCCATGCTAATTCTAAAATCCAACCCTTGGGAATCTTGGTGATACTTTGAGGGTTTGGCTTGCATCAGGGACAGAATCATGTAATTAACATGACCATGTCTTCATAGAGTATTTGTGCCTTATGATCATCTTTTTTCTGCACAGATACCAGACTGTGGCTCGAGTAATTCTCATTTGTCCCTTACAGGGTAGAGGGCGTGTGACCGAATCCATTTGAACTCCCCCCCACTCTTACAGAAGTTCCTACTTAGCAACATTTCCATAGGCGGAGATCTGCTATCTATGATGGTAGCCAGACTTTTCTTTCAGGTAAAGCACAAAGCCACTTGTGCTCTTTATCCTTTCGCAAACCAAATGTACGTCCTTACTTTCCATGAGTAGCAAGAATCCATAAAGTACAGTAGGGGTCAAGCCTAAAGCATGGGCTACTTTAGCAGGCATTACGTTATCTGAGGCTCCGGAATCTATGACACAGTTACTGGCCCCTATGGCCCTCCTAATAAGAGCGTACATAAAATGGGCTTGATTTTTGTCACCAGGCGAGGTGACAGCGGGCTACCATACTAGGTTGTGGTGCCGAAGGAGTGTGGGAAAGGCCTTTAGGAGGTGGTCTTGGTATGGATGTACAAATTGGATCATCTTGGCAAAAGCTTTGGGATGGGTTTTGGTAGGATTATCTTTCTGAAATTTGAACCTTGGTCTTTTTAGGTGATCCACAATGTCAAACGGATCCAGAGGTGGATGGGCCATCACATTTTGAAATTCTAAGCTTATCAACCTTAGGAGAAAAGAAGAAGAAGCAACTTTAGTAGCAGGATTGACAGTACTTACCTTTGGTGCAGATGAGGTAGGGATAGGAGATCCTCTTCTGGCAATTACAGGAATAGTTGCTGGCTGCTCCTTGAGATTCTTTCGTGGGCTGTGTTACTTTTTCCTTCTTGCCTCGTTTGTTCTCGAGTCATGACCGCAAATGATTCACTGTTCATATCTGCTACCACTTCATCATAGTTAATCCTCATCGTCGATGCCTTCAGTGGTAAAGAAATTGACTTGAGATCCTTCGAGTTCCTTCTTGCCTCATCATCGAATTCCTCCAGGAACTCCTCATAAGCTTCATTATCATCTTCTGGCTCTTCAACCTCACAAGTTGCATTCACCAGAACTTTGACAGGAGGTCCTTCAAGTGCCAGTCTTGTGTGGGGAGCTGGCAAATGGTTTCTGGGTTGAAAATTTCTTCTTGGAATGTCTGCATATGGTGCATGCTGGGCTAATTGTTTCTTTATAGCCACTAGATCATTTGCAAGTTTCTGGACTAATGGATCAGTATTGGGTCCAGAGGTGGAAGAGGAAGAAGCAGTTAGAGTAGATTAGATTTAGGAGGATCTCTTCGCAACTTCCCTGACATGATCAGATCATCCTCGAACTAACAGCCAGTTCTGATCCGAATTAGCGTTCCAAGATTAGCCCTTCTCAGGGCATAACTGACTTTAGGCGTTTGTGGCATTCAAAAGAAACATTTTTGAATTTGATCAACCGGTCGAGTATTTACAGGAATCTTTGTTGATCAATCTGTTGAACCGAGCCAACAAATTCTCTCATGGGTTCGATGGATCTTTCTTTATCTGAGAAATCTGGGCAAGCAGGGCATCACATCTTCTGCCGGCTTTGAAACGGATTTTCGAACTGAGTTCTCATGGTAGTCCATCGGTGATGGCACCAGCCGGAAGGTGATAGGAACCAGTCAGCAACATTATCCTGTAACGTCTCAACGAACAGTCTTACTGGAGACGTCTTCAGCTCAATCCCCAAAACACCACATGCAACTATGAAGGCTGCAATATGTTCATCAGGGTGTACTTTGCCATCCTCCTTTAAATTTGGAAGTTCTTTCGGTACCTCTAGGTAACTCATGCAAAGGTGTGCAGAGCCAGGGGCCCGACACGTTGACCCCATGGCAATTGTGCCACCATTCTTGGAAATACGGCTTGGAGGGGAACTTTAACACCAGCAAGGATCAAAGCTCGTAGATTGGGACTAGCAGGCTCTGAAGGAATACCACCCGTAGGACTTCTATCTTGAACAGGCGGAGTGCTCGTCGAACGAGTTCTTCTATTTGAAGGGAAAGGAAAACCCTGTTGCTCCAAAAGCTGAAACTGAGAATCTTCAATGCCAAGGGTCCTTCTCCCTCGAGTGAAACGCGGAGTCGCCAGATCAAAGGATGATCAAAAAAAAAATTGCAGTACTGGAATGCGATTTTCCCCAGCGGAGTCGCCAAAAACTGTTGGTCGTCAAATAGGACTTTTTAGAAGAGCAACAGTCAGGGGACAAAAAGTCCCTCCTCTTTAATGGGAGAGGTTCCCTTATTCCGAAACGAACTTATTTACAAATACACAGAACATTATCTCATGGTCAAACTTGGATATTACGAAAGTGTTTTCCACAAGGATCATCAGTTACGCCAGGACTGAGGAAGGGGAATAAGAAGATGAGCAAAATGGCAACATTTAGAATTATAGATAGCAGAATAATTCTTCATGTATGCGAAGTTTCAAAGGATTTAAGACAAGATCATTTGCATTAGCTGAATGGGATTAAATTTAAAGACACAAAGTTCCGTAAATAACCTTCTTCAGATTTGTTAATCAAGGACAACAAAGTTCCTTCTTGGTTGTACAGATCACTGTACTTGCAAAACTGAACAGTATGCAATTAGAGAGACTAAACGAGTTAGGAACAAAATGATCTTCACAATATAAAGGAAAACACAGAGACAACAAGAATCAGATAGACAAAGAACGGAAAGCCCTTTTGTATTGATTTCTTAAGATCTGTTTACACTTTCAACAAAATATCCAAGTTCTTCCCCCTTTGAAAATGGCGTGGAAAGGCCATTATATAGATTACAAGTCCGTTACTCTTCGTAACCGTTTCTTTTAACTAAAGAATAGTTAAGTACTGCCAATTGCAATACCATAACTAATTACAAAGAATACGAAAAGAAAGGAAAGAAGAGGGAAGAAAGGAGAAGGAGACAGGTGGCCGACTATTAGGAGGGACCCACTGTCTTCAGAATCCGCTGCCTAAACTTCTTTAATGACTCAGCTATATCTCATCCACGAGGGACTGACAGGTTGGTTGCAGACTGAGTCCAAAATCCCAGACATTTCTCCATCTCTTTATCAAACTCGACGTGAGTATGATAGTCTTTGTTTGCTTCTTCAATGGCAGACTGAAGAGAGCAAATTTCCTTTATCTTGTCCTTATAGATGGAGTCTTCCTTGAAAAGATTATCTTTGACAAAATCTCTGAACTGAGCTTTGATTTCTTGCAAGGACAAGGGAACGCCAGAGTTTTCGTCCTGAAGATGACAATACATATCCTTGAACGCAGCAGCAGCCAGTGTCTTGAAAGCTTCTCCCTTCTGCCAGCTATTCTTCATTTCTCCTACAGCTTCCTCCAAGACTCTGATTTTCCACTCCACGCTGTAGACCCAAGATTTTGATAGATTGTCCTTAGCATCATCAAAATTCTTGTTTGCCAGTAAGATGTTCTCATCTGTCTGGCCCATGAGGTGAAGGTCTACGATGCAACTACTCCAGAGCTTAAGCTCTTTATCCATTACCCCAATAGTAGAGGACAGCCTCTGCTGCAAATTATCTACCTTTCTATGTAGCTTAAAAGCTTCATCGATGAAGTTTAGTCCGGCAACAAGCATGTCATCTACCATGGCTTCGATAGCTCTGCCATAGACAGAATACTTGTGCATATCTTTAATACTTTACACTTCGTCTTGGCTTAGAATTACAGGAGGCGGTAGAGCAG
>JAHRHJ020000972.1:0-38825 GCA_019776745.2 Taxus chinensis
GAAAAGGGAATACTATTATGGTTATATTTTAGAGTGTCGAATTGGATGTGAAGGTGTACTAAATGTTGTACCTATGTTATAAATATATTAAACTAATATTGTGTTATGTTAATTAATGCTATATTTCCTTAACACCCACAATGGTAGGTAGAATCTCCTCTCATCAAAACTAACGAAATTAAAAGAATGAGTTATAATTCCTACTGTCCTATTTTTCGCTATTTGAGTCTTTTTCTAGGGCATAAAACATTGATCATGTTAATAAAATACTCTGACCTCATTAATCATCTTCATGCTTCACACCTAAGACATCTTATTAAGAACCATTTGCTTGATATTTTATGATGTGGTGCATATATGTTGTGAAACATATCATATTGGGGAGAGTGAGGTGATCATGTATAGGTTTTGTAGGTCTGACCATATCAAGAATAAGTTAGCCCCCTTGTGCATAATTTCCCTTGATACCCTAGTGGGTGGTCAAATCCTTGCAAAACAGGTTGTGGGTTGTACCTAAGATTGATCTCGTGTGAGATATAAATTATGTGAGTGGAGACTACATTTTGAATTACTTGTGTATTTACACAAGAATTAAAATAGGTGCTTAGGAGGCTTTTGTAATGTATACAATTATTTATTTGGAATATCTTTCTTACAAAATACACTTAATACTTTTGTGTCTAAGAGTAATGAAATGATTTGTCTTGTGTGAGGTCGTACTCCTTGTAGTATTAAATCCCTAAGTGTTACATAAGTGTTATAGGAATAAATTTGTTACAAAATGATGTTATACAGGACCAAAGTAACCACATAAATGTATTTAGTAAAAAGGGTAAATAAGATTAATGTATGGAATGGCCATAACGCAAATGGTACACCATTGAGTGATGTCCAAACCAACTAAAATGTCAAATATAATCATAAAATGAATGTGATAAAGTAAAGTTCTATGAATAATACATCAACCTAATAAATTAGAAAACCAAATATGATACATGATCACATGATTTGTATGCATGAATGTGGTTAAACAATGATACTAATGAAATAACAAAATGTAGCCTTAATGATGGGATACCTTCAACTGTAACCATGGTCTTGTGAGTTAAGGGGATCACACTCTAGTTGGACTTGTACAAGTTAGTATCACCCCTGGCGTAGATAGGAATATATTAAATCTAGGATCACTTAGGAAGTAGAAATTATGGTTGAAAACATGTAGTTAACTTGTTGCTACTGAGAGTGAACAATTAATATGATGAAACAAAAGAAGTAGTTTGAAATGTGAAATTCATCACTTATACTCAAGTAAAAATATCTATAAGGGGAACATTGGTGTAATGTACCCTTCCATGCATAATAGGATTGTGAAAATATGAATTCCTAATTGGAGCAACGGATTGTGAATCGAGAATGATACAACTTAATTAGTTAACCTACTTAGTTAGTTGTAATAACTTGAAGATTAAAAGAGTGTATTGTTAGTATTAAAACAATGTTATGAAATGAACTCGGGATAGGTTTTCAATTGATCTAGTAACCTTCCTTTTTCTTACTGTGAATTTTTCCTCCTTGTAACAAGAGTATTTTTATAATCCAAGTAAACACGACTCTCTCAAAGAAATTTTTAAGTCAAATATTAGAAGACGCATGTGTGTACGTACATTCCTAATCACAATCATGTTATATAAAGTTATTCCCATAAGAGAAACAAGTGAATTCGAAAGGAACCACTATACATGAAATGTTGAACCAAAAACATGCAGCCTAGTTATAAAGGAACGAAGGGTCCCATGTTATGTGTTATTTAGACAATTATAGTCAACTAATTTTTTTTAAAAACAAACATTTAACATAAGAATTGAATATTATGAGACTCGTAGTTTTTTTAAAATGCATTTATTTAACAAATGAGCTATGGATAACCATGCATTCTGCATTAAAGACTAATGCTCTGTAAAATAAAGTGATTGAAGTTTTAAAAATAGGAAACTTAAACCTTATGTGTTAAATTATGTTGAAAACTATAAGGTCATACAATGGAAACCTAAATGTAATTAATATGTAAACCATGAAAAGGCCATGTTATGGAATATGCCTATCTTGTGTTTCTTACTGTAATTGGGTCATTGTCCTGGTCTACGTCATTGAGTAAGACATTGATGTGTACCCTATGTTATCCTATAGTATGAGTGGGTCCATGTTTATGTAAGTTTCCTACGTGATGCTGAGTTTATTTACTTGGATCACATGTGGTGTTGTGTAGCGTGCAATCGAAGTCAAAAAAATTATTATGATAATTTTACTGTTGTATTTTGGTGTTGAAAATGTGGGCATTACATATGGTATTAGATCAAGGTTCATGCTCTCAAACCTCTAGGATATATTGGAGTTGTGCTGATCTTACATGGTGGTGGTGGAGATGGGAAGAGTAATGTGATATATGTTGTAATGTGAAGAATGTTGTAATTGTGATATTATGAATGCACATGTTGTTGCATGTCACTTAGTGTGTATTTGTTGTCATGTTGATGTGCTTGTGATGAGAGTATTCACTCTCCTTTTCATGGATTCAATGAGGAGTTCATGTGTGATGTGTCACCTTGTTGTGTGTGGAAAGAATGTTATTGCGGATTGCGGAGTGCTGGAGTGTTTTGTTATTATGTGATATGAAGGTGTGTTGATGTGTTGCATGAAAAAATTGGTGTAGAGTGAATTGGATTGTATCATGATGTCATCACCATGTTGTGATGAATCGTGTGCATCACCATGTTTTATTGTAATTGACGATATGTTGTAATGTTAGTCATTGTTTTCATCATACATATAATTCATGTAATATATGATGGTTCATGTCATGAATTAGGGTCAAATGGTGATTGCATAACCCCTACTGTGTAGTACTTGCACTTTGGATGCATTATGTGGTAACGTGATGTATTGTAACCCATGAATGTAATGATTATGATATACCTTGTATATATACCATGCGTAAAATGCTATGGTTAATGTGCATGAATCACCATTGTGTTAGTAATGTAGTTATGTGTTATGTTGTGAACCTTACACTAACCACCCCTAAGGGAATAAATTGCTTAAAAGTGTATGTTAGAGAGAGGAAATGAGTACTATTGACTAGTTACTCGAACTGAGTACAAGATAGGAGGTGGAGTCTTCCATAGACTGAAAATCCACCTCTATTTGTTTGGTATGTATGGCACATTTCCCAATGGGCACCGTATATATTGGTTTCGCAGATACCTTAGGCTCAGTAGATGGCGAATACCTTTTTCTCTCTCCCTATATGGTCATCGTATGGATGACCTATGTGTACCTTAGCATTGGTGTACCGTTGACCAGTCATTCGAGTGATTATGAGATAGGGAGTGGAGTCTTACATAGATTAAAAACCCACTTCTTTTTGTTTAGTATGCATGACCAACATGTATATTGATCTTTCCTTAACATCTTAGGCTTAATGAATGACATCCCATACACCCCCCCTCTCAAACTATGTTGAGACTATATTGAGCCTTGTGGGAGTATGGAGGGATGATTTAGGTAGAGATGATAACAGTTATATTATTTGACATGTTATTTTACGAGATGAGGCTCGATATCCAAGTGTCAGTAACTTGATGAGTACCCCTTTGGTGGTTGTATAAGGCCACATAGTGATTGTAATGTGTTATTTCTCTATATGTATTTTATTCATAAATTGGTCATTATCTCTTTTCTTGTCAGAACCAATAGTTTTCTTGATTGATGTGTTCTTATATTTTGGTATTTTATTTGGTTGTTGCACTAACATGCAGATTTTTGCACTAACTATGGATATTTAGCCATTTGTTTTTCTTTATTTAAAATTTGCTTTTCATGTTTAAAATTTTTATAGCCTATCCCAAGGCTTTGGATTTTTTTGCCACTTGGAATTTGAGACAAGTTGTTATGTTGGTTCTAATGTCATAATGTGTTGGAATAGGGTCATAGGATTCACCATGGAGTGGTTAGACCTATGGACATGCTTCATTGTATGGGGGTATGCCCCAATGGGTCGCAGCATCATGTAGTTTTTGAACTACAAGCTACTACACCACTTGGGTGGAGGTGATGGGGATCTATGTGCCTATGGCCATAAGGTGACCTGGCCTCATTAAAGGGAGAAAGGAGATGGGGCTTTGTGGTTGAGTGACCTGATATAGAGAAAGGAGATGGGGCTCTATGGTTGAGTGACCCAATATGGAGAACAGAGATGGGGCTCTATGGTTGAGTGACCCGATATGAAGAAAGGAATGGGGCTCTATGGTCGAGTGACCCAATATGGAGAAAGGAGATAGGGCTCTATGGTTGAGAGACCCGGATTGGTTTTGGCACTAATTCTTTCTCTTTGGGAGGTATATGAATTTGTTTGGTGATGCTTTGGAGAGGTATATGGAGTTCATTTGTGATGCTTTGGGAGCTATGTGGAGTTATTTCATGATGTTTTGTGATGTGTGGATTTGGTTATGAGTTATGTGTACTCTTGTGAGTCTTGTTAGGCATTGTTATGATTGAGTCTTGATGTTCCCCTTGGTTGAGTATGTATTATTGGATATCATTACTTTGCATTGTTTTAGTACAGTCAAGGTATTTGGGTCATGTGATACCAGTTGTATATGTATCATCCTGATGATTCATGTTTTGTTAGTCTTCATGTGTGTGTTGGATCTATGCATGTGAATAATTGTTGGAAATTATTTGTTATGTGGACTACTTGTTCGTTCTTTCCATGGTGGAATTAGAGGTCATGTGAAGTGATACAGTCATGAAAGTATGTAGCAAGATGTATCGTGGGTCGTTTTTGTTGTGTTGAGTTTTGTGTGACATCTTGAGGACAAGTACTTTTGGTCACCCACAAACATAAGACAATTGAAATTATAAATAATAAATGTTAAGAGCTTGAGATTAAGAAATACTATAAAAGAAAAGACTAATTGAGTAGTAAAGTAGAAGATAACTAACTACCAATCTTCACATAACATTAAAATTTAAGATAACATTGAATTTAGTTTGCTTCCTTGTGGTCGCGTTATACCGACAAGTTGTTTTGATAAATGACATGTGTCATTATTGACTTCCTTTCCTATGTATCCTTCGAGTTTTGATTTTGTGTCACATTGAGGAAGATGCTCTTATAAGGGGATGGAGATGTAATGCCCCCACATTTTATACAACCTAATTGGTAGGACTATGGCTGACTTTGTCAGCATGCAGTTGGGTGGAGAATGAGAGTGACACATCCTAAAACTCTTTTTGAGACCTTTCATTTCCTTGCGTGAGAATACATGCACTTTATTTGAGATCCTGAGGTATTACCATAATGGAACCCTAGTTAACATTTTAGTAATTTAGCAGTAATTGGATATTTCCAGCAAGATCAATTAGCGCATTGTCATGATTAAATAAACAAGAATGCTATGTGGAACTATGCTAAACGAAGTTGTAATGCCCTCTCATATGGATTTCTTGTCACAAGAAAGAAGATGGGTTGAATAAATAAAATAGGTATAGAATTCTTGTGGAACTCTCGGTGAAGGACTATTTCTGAAATAGGGTATAGAAATCCAAAAAATAATAAATGATAGAGGATTTTTTTTTAATATTTTGTAGTTACTAATGCTCTAGTATACATAGATGCAAAAAATGGGAGCATACACATGATGTGTGAACTATTTGATAGAGTGCCCAAAGAGATGTGGCCTCATGGACTACAATGATTGCAATATGCACAAAAAATAGGATTTTTAGAATAACCTTATTTCACCATATGCAACCAATAGGTGTTCAAGCTGATCAGTTCCATGTTTTCTAGCATGCACACAACTAGTGCCAAAATAGTAGTAGTTTAGGAACAAAGCATGAGCATCCATCAAATCATAATGGAAAGATAATTTGTTATTTATCCTAGCCTATGCCAAAATTGGAGCCGTAGAACATGGTATGGAAGCCAGTGAAATTTCAATGAAAAGAGGAATAGAGAAAGATAATGAATCACATGAGATAATGAAAAGAAAATAAGGTGTAAATGGAGTAGAAATACCATTGGATGCGCAAGACGAAAATTCTCAAGGAGAAGGGGAAATGGTAAATGGGCAATGTAAGGATAAAAAATAAAAAAGTGCATAAGGATAGAGGGTTGTTTGGGATTCCTTGGAGTAAGTAAGAATGTAAGGATGGTTCCAGGAATAAAATATATATGTAAGTGAAAATTATAGTAGAAGGAAGGATACAGATAAAGATGGAATGAGAAAATAATCACCTTAAATGATTTAGGTGGAGTTGGAAGGACATAGGAAAGTGAAAATTCGCAAGGGGTAAATTTTAAATCAAATGTTGAATTGCAAAGGAAAAATATCTCCAGAGATCCCTTAGATGGAGGAAGATGATTTGTGGTGATAAAGGAGACTTCCAATGGAAGACTAGTGGCTAGCCAATTATTTGCAAGGAAAAAGGAATGTGATGATAAAATAGAAGTGAAGTATCAAGGGGAAGGATCTAGTTGGAGGAAAAGGTTTTAGTATAATAATTTGAAGATCACAAAAAAAGTGCAGGATAGAATAACCGGACTAGAAGATATGTGATAAGAATATATGAGGTTAGGATAAGGCTAAGATGATGAACAATCCATGACAAAAGGGTGGTTCTACCACCAACTTAGTATACTTGAGTTGGAGAAAGTGTTGAAGTACCTCTGGTGTTTGATGTAGGAATACCTAAGGTTTAGGGCAATAAAGAACAACATTTCTCTAAGTATGGGAGAACTAAAAACTTGGAGAGTGTATGAGAAGGAAGAGGAAAAAAATAGTAACTAGGTGAAGTTTCAACAAGATCATGCAAGTACTTTGTGTAATATAAATAAATTAAGGAATGTGCATTGTTTTAATCTCTTGCAGGACCATTGAGTGGAGGGGAGACGAGAGGAGGCTCATGGACCATTAGAAAATTTTCTTGTGCATATGTGGAACCAAGCTCCACAACTTTGACTGATTGTTTCCCCTCATGCATGGTCTCCTTACCTGCATCTTTTACAATTTTCATATGATTGGTTCTTCATTTGGAATATAATAGAAATATTAAACTATTAGTTACTCAAACAGTTGAATATTTTACCCAGATGACTAGTTCATTCAAAAAAACAACCCCTTGTAATTTATGCTACTGATTTAGAATTTAACCCTCAACTATGTCGCAACAACAACCTTCTGCATTGTTAAACCCAGGGTGTTAAAACTTGGTGCTTATGTCTGTTGGTATTGGAGAGAGCTAGATGAGTTAACTAAAACAACCTTTTATGTCCACCTTGCAAAGTTAGAAAAATACAATTTCCAAAGACATACAAAACAACCTTTTGATCCCCATAAAAGAGATGTCAAACATCGTATGTGTTCCTTGTTATGAGGAAAGTCACATCAACCTTTAGACTGACCCCAATCGATCATTTGTACTCTCTTCTTTGTTCCTCTAGGATCCCTACTACCCTGTTTTACACTTTTGGGAAGCTGTTAAAATTTAAAAGTTAGGTTTCGTTTTGGCTCGCCATTTGATCCTTGAGGAACGAAATGTTCATCCATCTTTGCAAACCTCTACTATTTTTACTAGATAATTTCTTGTAACCTTTAGTTTGTGTAAAAGTAGCCTTCTTGAAATTTTGGAAAAGGGTATTGGGTCCCTCTAGTCATAGTTTGACTACGTCAAACTGGATACACATGCCCCTATTAACAAATAGGTTACACAATACATTAAAAAGGCATAGGAACCTAGGTAGAGAAAAACCTCTTAAGTTAGACATAAACAATAATCAGGGAACCTAGGCGAGAAATAAAAATATGGAAGTTTGTAGCAATGTTAAGAAACTTTGATTCTTAACTAATTTTTGGTGCATAACTATGGTAAAATTACAACTAATGCTTGGCCTTGGGGAGTGTAATCATGAAATGCTATTCTACTAGTAAAGTGAAACATGATCTTCCTTGTAATGTGATTAAACCCTCTTATTGTCGATTAAAAAAAACCTATTTTGTGTAAGACATATTATGTACTAAATAAATTATCAATTTATAAATGAATGAAAGAAACATGACCCTAAATCATATACAAAAATGTGATCTTAACCTCCTTTAGACTCACACTTGTTCGGTTATGTAAGGGAGGTATGATATAAGATCAAGATGCATGTCCTTAGGAGTGAATGCTAGGGATAATAACTAGTAGCATTGTATGTATGTAAATAGCCTTGTGTGTAAATAAATATCCTATTAACGAATGAACGGATTAAACAAGTAATTGAAATAATGTATATGATCCTTATTTAGTGAGATACACTATAAGTTAAATGTTAAAAAATATAAAGGAAATCTAAAAAAGGAAAATGAATGTATGATTGTCACATTATGAGCCTTGCTAGAACTTAAGTTAAAGATTGAAACATTATTTTAATAAATTTTTAATCCTAAAAATATCTTGTGCATAAGAATACCCTATCTATGAGTTTATTCTAATGTTGAATCGTTATGTCTTTCCTTGTCATTTTGAAAAAAAAGTGGGTGACCTTGATGTGCATCACATGGTTTTATGTTATCTATTTGGGTTAATGTTTTTGGAAACATGTACTACAATCCTTTTTTTGTGTTGTGTGTTGTCCTAAGTGATCTTCTGTGGTGGCATGCGTACTACAATGTAAGTCAAAAATTTTTATTCTAGTATTGTTTCTATCGTATTTGTATGTAAACAGTGGGTGTTACAAAAACTCAAGACAAAATTCTTGGGTTTTAACCAACTCCCTAATATAATGATACCTTTTTAATGGAATGGTAATTTGTAAAAGCTATGCAATGAGGCTAAAGAACCTAAAATTGATTTGCTAACTCATCCATGCACCATAAGATTAGAGCTAAACAAGAGAAACTAACATGCAAGCATTATAAATTCGACAAAAACATCAAAAACTAACATGTATACTACTCTCTACTCTAGGAAAGCTTAATGAAAGTGAACCTAATTATATTATAAGCAATCAAATTGTGTGTTGTTTACTCCTAAAAATAGTGAAGAGATCTCTCCAAGTTGGCTACATGGCCAAGCTTTAAATCTTCCCTTACTAACTATATTTGGAATGGATGTAAGACGGAGGAGCTTCAACAATGGAGGATAGGCAAGATCAAATGCATATTAGCTTGACTAATGCAAATGAGGTCTAATGCCAATATCTCTGAATGTGAGAAATATTTTGTTATGTAAACAAGGTGTGTTTTTGAGACAGAGGGGTGACCCTCCTATTTATTGTTTTTCACTTGGGAGAGTTTGCAATTTGGGTGCATGTGGGACTAAAGCTCAAAAAGCACTTTTAGATTAGATTACGATAAACATGCTTTAGGCTTAGATAAGTTTTGTTTAGGCTAGTTAACTAGTATTTACGCTAGTTAAACTTGATTAGCAAGTGATTCGAGACTCATTGAGAGTTGGGAGGGGTCTAGATAACCAATTGTGATTGATAGATAGCCTACGAAGACAATAGAAGTGGTCTAAAGAGAACTAGGGATGTTTTGAATGGTCAAAAGGAGGAATGTTTAGCTAATAAGAGAGATACTATCCAAATAAGATTATTATAGGAGGAATACATTCGAGAAGGTGTCGTGAATGGGCATCCGAGAATGGAGCGAAGAAGGGGAAATTAACAAAGTGTCGTTAATTAGTTGAATTGGAGGAATTGCTAAGTGTAAGCTTATATTTGGTGTCTACACCCTATGTCTATATGCTTGCTCCTCTTGTGAAAAATATGATTTTTGGACAATGCTATTGCTGAGTTGTCATAAAAAATCTTTGTACCATCCTCCTTATTTTCCTTCAAATCTTTAAACACTCTTCTAATCCAAACAACCTGACATGTTCCTCCCATTATTTCTACATATTCTACTTCTACTAAAGAAAGAGTAATTATGGGATGATTGTTTGAAGCCCATGAAACCACTCATTTTATAAAGTGAAAACCATATCCGGATATTCTTTTTATTTCATCTATACTTTTGACATTGTCACTGTCTCTATAACCTATGAGTTTGAACACATCTGATGTTGAATACACAATTCCATGATTCTTAGTTCCACATACATATGTCAACATCCTTTTCTATCTTGTAAATGTGAATCTTTTGGGGATTCTATGAACCTTGAGATGAGGCTCACACCATACATAACATGAAGCCTTCTCACCATAAAATACATGAGACTTCGCACTAACCTTTTGAATAATGTTGGATCCACAAATGATCTATTGTCATCTTTGCTAAAATTCAAACCAAATGTAATTAGTGTTTTCATTGACTTGCAATTTAACATGTTAAATATCTTCAAAACATCATTAGCATAATTTTTCGTGTGAAATAAAAAATCCATCTTCTGATTATTGGTCTTCAATGCGTAAAAAATAGTGCATGAGACCTAGATCTGTCATCTTGAATTCTTTCTTGTAAATTTTTGTGTCTGTAGCCTAGATATAGAAGTAATAACTTGTTGTCAATTTGTAGTGCCCACTTCCCTTTGAGACCTTTTTATACTGATCATGATACTTCTGATTATATTAAGGACATGATTATGGACTTTATCATAGTATAATGTCAGATGTTAGATCATGGATTATTGTTGACTTGATTCAGTTATGGTGCATGATGATTATTAAAGGAATTTTGGATATTGATATTGATATACTTTTTGACATGGTTATACTATGGAGGTTGTTCAGACATGTGATATTTAGATATTGTGAGTAGACCTAGAAATGGAAATTATTTAATGATGATATAGTTGTTGAGTAGATAAGTAAATGATATTGTTGAATGCTTGGATGTTGTTGTGATCCATATATCTACATAATTTTGTGAATTTTAATTATATTATTTTGGATGTTATGATATGGCCACAAGGCCAAATTGAGGCATTGACCATGATTTTTTAGGTTAAAATATCACAACAAACAATTGGGGATTGGAGATAAACCACATTGGAATTCTAGATGAATTTAACAAGGTCATCATGGCAGCTTGTATATGTTTGTGTGTGTTAGGGATTCCTGTGGGGGGACTACCTTTAAATGTGACAAGGGGTTATGTGTATTTATTTATTGGTTCCTTTAAATTTATGTTTGTCGTGTGTTTATTCTGTGTGCATTTTAGCCTTTCATTATTCATTAAATGGTGTGTAAGTATTGTGAGTAATCATGTTGTTATGTTAATTAATGAAATATGTGATTTAAGAAAGTAATTAATAGAGTTGTTGGCCTTAAATTAAAGTGATTGTAAGATGATGTGTAAGTCATGTGTAAGTTAAATTTTGAGTGTGAAACAATCCACCTCTTGGAAATTGAATTTTTCATTGGAGGATGATTTTGGAGGCTTATGGGACAAGTTAAACTTGTCCCATACCTCTATAAATTTAATTACCAACCATATCCCTATGTTGTGAAAGTTGAAATTTTACTCTTTATAAGTTTTTTGAGAAGGAAAATTTTAGGTTTCAATTGCACTTTTCTTACATAATTTTGTTTCAGTCCTATGAGGGTGTGGGTTGGATTTGATTATGTTAAAGTATCATATTATTCAACAATGGAGGCATCCTAATCAAAAGAAATCAAATGCATGATAGTTTGGCTAATGCAAAAAATGAGGTCTAATGCCAATATCTCCAAATGTGAGAGAGATTTTTGATATGTAACACAAGGTGTGTTTTTAAGACGGAGGGGTGACCCTTCTATTTAGAGTTTTTCACTTGGGATAGTTTGGAATTTGGGTGCATGTGGGACTAAGAGCTCAAAAGTAACTTTAGATTAGATTAGGAGCTAAACATGCTTTAGGCTTAGATACATTTCACTGTTTAGGCATAGTTAAACTTGATTAGTAAGTGATTAGAGACTCATTGAGAGTTGGGAGGGGTCTAGATCAACAGGGGGTCATTTGTGACTGATAGATAGTCTAGAAAGCTAATAGAAGTGGTCTAGTTAGAACTAGGGAAGTTCATGAATGGTAAAAGGAGGAATGTTTATTAATAAGAGAGATAATATCCAAATTAAATGATTATAGGAGAAATATGTCCGAGAATGAGTGTCGTGAATGGGAATGTCAAGAATGGAGCGAAGAAGGGGGAATTAACAAAGTGTTATTAATTGGTTGAATTGGAGGAAATGCTGAGTGTAATCAATATATTAGGTATTACACGTTGTGTCAATATATGTTGAAAATCTTGTGATAATAAAATATGATTTTTAGGACAAGTGAGGCTATTGCTTGAGTTGTCATAAAAAAACTTTTTAGCATCTCCTCATATGTTCGTTCAAATCTTTCAACACTCTTCTAATCCAATTGCAACCTATCATGTACCTAAATTATTTTAATATTCTAATTGTACTAAAGAAAGAAGGGGGAAATTATGGGCTGTAATGTATTAATGAAGCCCATTAAACCATGTTTATTTTATAAAGTGAAAACCAATTTCATGTGATTTTTATTTCATCAATACTTTCGACATTGTTACTGTCTCTATAACCTATGTTTGAACACATCTGATGTTCAAATACACAATTTCCATGATTTTAGTTCCACATACATACGTCAACATCCTTTTCTATCTTGTAAATGTGAATAATTTTGAACATTTAGTGAAGTTGAGATGAATGTAACCATACATAATATCAAGCCTTGTCAGTTATCAAATACATGAGACTTCCCACTATTTTTTTGAATAATGTTGGATAACAAACGATCTAAAGTCATTTTGCTAAACTTCAAACGAAATGTAATTAGTGTTTTCATTGACTTGCAATTTAACATGTTAAATATCTGTCAAAACATCATTAGCATATATTTTTTTTTGAAATAAAAAATCCATCTTCTGATAGAGTTGGTCTTAATTATTGCGTAAAAAATAGTGCATGAGACCTAGATTGTCATATGAACTTTCTTTAAATTTGGTGCATGTGTAAAGCCTAGATTAGATCTGGTAATAACTTGTTGTCAATTTGTAGTTGCCCACTTTGGTTTGTAGACCTTTTTAGTACTGATCATGATACTTTTGATACCATATTAAGGACATGATTATGGACTTTATCATAGTATAATGTTAGATGTTAGTATCATGGATTACTTGTTGACTTAGATTTAGTCTATGGTGCATTATGATTATTAACTCATCATTTTAGATATTGATATTGATATAATTTTTGACATGGTTATACTATGGAGGTTGTATCAGACATGTGATATTTAGATATAGTGATTTAGACCTAGAAATGGAACATTATTTAATGATGATATGCAGTTCCACTTCAAGTAATCTCAGCAGTTGAACTGCTCACCCCATCAAGTTTTGTGATCCATATATCTACATAATTTTGGAATATTCCAATTATAATTATTTTGGATGTTATGATAAAGCCACAAGGCCAAATGAGGCATTCATGTTTTTTAGGTTAATATATCACAACAAACATCGAGGCATTGGAGACCAAATCACATGTGGAATTCTAGATGAATTCAACAAGGTCACCATGGCAACTATTATTACTTTGATGCGTGTTTGTGTGTGTTAGGGATTCCTATGTATGGGGACCACCTTTAATCCATGTGACAAAGGGGTTATGTGCATTTATTTATTGGTTACTTTGTTTATGTTTGCAGGTGCTTATTCTGTGGTGAATTGACCCTCTCATTATTCATTAAATGGCGTGTAAGCATTGTGAGTAATCATGTTGTTAAGCATAATATTAGCATTAAAATATGTCATTTAAGAAATAATTGTCATAAGCTTGTTGGGCTTGAATTAAAGTGTTGCTAAGAGATTGTAAGTGATCCTATGTAAGTTAACTTTTGAGCGTGAAACATACCACCTTCTTGGAAATTCGAATTTGTCCTTGGAGGCTAATTTTGGAGGCTTGTGGGACAAGTTATTACTTGTCCCATACCTCTTAAATTTAATTACCAACCATACCTATGGTTGGAGAGTTGTAAATTTTTCTTTTGTTAATGCTTGTTTATCTCCTCAAGGAAATATTGTAGGCATTTCAATTGCACTTTTCTTACATGATTTAATTTCAGTCCTTCATGGGGTTTGGGCTGGATTTGAGTATGTAAGTAAACTATCATATTATTCAACAATGGAGCATAGGCCAAGATCAAATGCATATTAGCTTGGCTATCACAAATAATAGTTCTAATGCCAATTTCCAAATGTGAGAGAGATTTTGCTTGTAAAAAAGGTTGTTTTTGAGATGGAGGGGTGTCCCTTCTATTTATAGTTTTTCAAATGGGATAGTTTGGAATTTGGGTGCATGTGGGACTAAAGCTCAAAAATAACTTTTAGATTAGATTAGAATAAACATGATTTAGGCTTAGATAAGATAGGTTTAGGCTAGTTAACTAGGGTTTACGCTAGTTAAACTTGATTAGCAAGTGATTAGAGACTCATTAAGAGTTGGGAGGGGTCTGGATAACCAATTGTGATGGATAGATATCCTATGAAGCCAATAGAAGTGGTCTAGAGAGAACTAGGGAGGTTCTGAATGGTCAAAAGGAGGAATGTTTAGCTAATAAGAGAGATATTAGCCAAATAAGATGATTATAGGAGGAATACATACTGAGAAGGTGTCGTGAATGGGCATCCAAGAATGGAGCGAAGAAGGGGAAACTAATAAAGTGTCGTTAATTAGTTGAATTGGAGGAAATGCTAAGTGTAAGCGTATATTTGGTGTCTACACCCTGTGTCTATATGCTTTCTCCTCTTCTGAAAAATATGGTTTTTCGACAATGCTATTGGTGAGTTGTCATAAAAAATCCTTGTAGCATCCTCCTTAAGATTTCCTGGAAAATCTTTCAACAATCTTCAAATCCAAACAAAACCTAACATGTTCCTCCCGTTATTTCTTACAGAGGATTCTACTTCTACTAAACAAATAGTAATTATGGGCTGATTATTAGAAGCCCATGAAACCAATTTTATAAAGTGAAAACCATATCCGGATGTGCTGAATTTATTTCATCTATGAACTTTCGGTTAATTGTCACTGTCTCTATAACGTATGAGTTTGAACTCATCTGATATTGAATACAAATTCCATGAGATATTTCTTAGTTCCAAGCTACATACACTGCGATAACATCCTTTTCTATCAGCACTAAAATGTGAATCTGTTGGGGATTCTATGAACCTTGTATTAGGCTCACACCATACATAATGGTCATAGCCTTGTCACCGTCAAATACATGAGATATATATCTCCCACTAACCTTTTGAATAATGTTGGATCCGCAAAGATCTATTGTCATGTATTCTAAAATTCAAACGAAATGTAATTAGTGTTTTCATCCTGACTTCCAGGAAATTTAACATGTTAAATCCCTTCAAAACATCATTAGCATAATTTCATTGTGAAATAAAAATTATCATCTTTTGATTGTTGGTTTCAATGCCTAAAAATTTAGTACATGAGACCTAGATCTGTCATTTTGAATTCCTTCTTGTAAAAGAATGTGTGTGTAGGGTCTCTATTAACTAGTCATAAATTGTCAATTTGTAGTGCCCACTTCCCTTTGAACCTTTTGATACTGATCATGATACTTCGATGATTATATTATGGACATGATTATGGACTTTATTATAGTATCCATGTCAGATGTTAGATCATGAATTATTGTTGACTTGATTCAGTTATGATGCATGATGATTATTAGAGAAATTTTGGATATTGATGTTGATATACTTTTTGACATGGTTATACTATGGATGTTGTTCAAACATGTGATATTTAGATATTGTGAGTAGACCTAGAAATGGAAATTATTTGATGATGATATAGTTGTTGAGTAAAATTACAAATGATCTTGTTGATTGCTTAAAGATGTTGTTGTGATCCATATATCTAGATGATTTTAGGAATTTTAATTATATTATTTTGGATGTTCTGATATGGCCGTGAGGTCGAAGGAGGTATTCATGTTTTGTAGGTCAAAATATCACAACAAACATTGGGGGATTGGAGACCAACCCCATTGGAATTCTAGATGAATTCAACAAGGTCACCATGGCAACTTGTATTTCTTTGTGAGTGTTTGTGTGTGTTAGGGATTCCTTGCGGGGGATCACCTTTAAATGTGACCAAGGGGTTATGTGTATTTATTTATTGGTTCCCTTTGTTTAAATGTTTGCTATGTGTTTATTTTGTGATGCATTTGACCCTTTCATTATTTATTAAATGGCAATGTAATATTGTGAGTAATCATGTTGTTAAGAAATAATTAATTAAAATATGTCATTTAAGAAAGTAATTAATAGAGTTTTTGGCCTTGATTTAAAGTGTTGTAAGAATGTGTAAGTGATGTGTAAGTTAAATTTTGAGTGTGAAACACCCCACCTTCTTCAAAATTCGAAATTGTCCTTGGAGGCTGATTTTGGAGGCTTGTGGGACAAGTTAAACTTTTCCCATACCTCTTAAAATTAATTACCAACCATACCTATGGTTTGAATATGTTGAAATTTTACTTTTATAAATAACAGAAGAATTGTAGGTTTCAATTTACTTTTCTTACATGATTTAATTTCAGTCCTTTGGGGTATGGGTTGGATTTGAGTATGTAAGTAAACTGTCATATTATTCACCCACCTCATTTATTATGCAATTATTTGGTACACATAAAATTTAATTCCTTAAAAGATCTTTGAGCAAAATCATGGATTTAGACATGATTCATCAATGAATGTGGAAATTCAATCATGTTGTGTACCTTTGTCAATTTTGTAGCATGGGAAGCAATCTATTTGACTAATTTTGGCACTCAAGCTTTAAAAAGAGTGGGTAGTACACTAAAAGGATTCGATCTAATTATTAACTATTTTAGGTTGTGCCTTTCATACCAAAACAAGAGAACCTATTACAATTGTCTAAACCTCTTTTATATGATAAGGAGATACAATACCTTTATTTTGCATAAATTTAATAGAGAATATCCTTGGGGAAAATATACATCTCACGAGTTGTCATGTTCAAAAGATCATGGAGATACTTTTCACAACAAGGAAAGGTTACTAAAGACATTTGAGACTTTGATTACATCTGTATGTTTTGGTGACCCAATTATGCATTTGCTAACACATCATGACATAACATAGGTAGTATAATAGGATTGGTTGTTGTTAAATGAATTTTTGGTAGGACAGGCTATTTTCCATGAAACATAGATTCACCAGATCCTTGAGAAACCTTACAGAATGGAAAGATGCAAACCAACTAAATGCATACATAAATTTTAGATAAAATAACCTCTCTTTAACCAGAGATATGTGCTTCAATGGAGGCCCAAATTAGAATGAAAAGGCTCCTCATCTTATCAGAAAACCCAATAAAGCATCAATATTTGATCAAATCACGTCTAAGGTATTTACCAAAAGGCTTACAAACAATCTCAGGGTCAACAATGAGAGAAAAATGATTTTAACTTGATATTTATTCTCAAGTCCCAAATGAAAGATCTTATGAGAAATAATTATACATGCCATCTAAACTTATGATAAGGATATGAGGCCTATGTGATTGAATCAGATTTTAATACAAGATTGCAACAATGAAAAGAAAAACTACTTGCAGACATTAAGAAATAAAACCGACACATTTTTCTGAAGACAACACTGAAAGTGGCTCAAAATTTGATTAAGTCTATGCATTGGGGAAATTTAGAATAGTATCAGATCATTATAAATGAATTGTACACTTAAACCACCTTGACATGATAATAAAGCTTAATACAAAAAGAGATAACCTATTTCTCAAATTGAAATTCTCAAAAGACATGCTTAGTCAAATTTATCAAGCTTGGGAATTTAAACTAACCTCTAGCACTTTGACCCTCCAACTATTCAAACCATTTGCATCAAAAAATTTGTGCCATTTATAGCATTTACAATAGAGCCTCTTCCTCCTAAAAGACAAAAATGTTTAATGCACCACTGTTCACATGAATTCTTTCGTGATTCTAAAAATCATTCCTTCCTGCAAGTAGTTTTAGGTGCTAGAGGGGGCATACTTCATCAAATGTTGCCGTCTCTTGTAACTCCTTTCTGGTAGATCACTTTCCCTTCAATTTTCCAACCACATTTAGCTGTAATCTGTCAAATATATACCCATTAACAAGATGCTATCAGAAGAAAAAATTGAATAATTTGATCTGAAAATAGGAAATTTGGACATTTTAATGGTGGAAGACATCAATGATCTTGATCTTCCCACCAAACTTCAGATATAACTATTAACTTCCATTTCTATGAATTGGCATGTAGAAAATACCAATGAAATCATGGAGACTCGCACTTAAAACTTTCAGACATGTTTCAGAGAAATGGGGGGAAAATTAGATTTATATTCACAGCATCCGTTGATCTTTACTTTGAATTTGTGTCATCCACATGGCAGATTCAAACTTTAGAATAGACCCTAAGGGGGCTTCCCTTGAATTATTCCAACTTTTTTGAAAACATGGAAAAGATTTCCTTTTTTCTACACCTCCACCCTTCAGAAATGATCCCTGACACATGTAAAAATGTGATTCGAGTAGAAAAACAGCCAAATTTACCATGAGGATTTACTCTCTTTTTGCAATTGGGAATGAATTTTAATTGCATTCCTGAAGTTTTTGTGACATGTCATGATTTGAAATTATTTTTAAATGATGTTCTGAAGTGGCCATGTAGGCTAAACATGTATGGTTAATTCCATGCAGTCTATAATATCTTCAACAAACATTTGGGGTGGAGACTCAAATGACTTTTGCAAGTGATGCCAATTGCAAGGTCACCATGCCAAACTACTGTATTGCACGATAATATTTGATTATTTGGGATTAAGTGGAGGGGACCAAGGGATTTTATGTTTTTGATCCAAGCAGCGGAAGCCTCCATAATGGACACATCTTGAGTTGAGGCTTTTATTAATATTTTCGATTTATTTGGTTCCAGCTAAGTTTTTTAACTAAACATGTGCCACGTTATTTAGATACAAGGATGCAGTTGTACCCCTTTGCACGTCAAATCGTAAAATACATAAAAATAACCATTTGAGCCTGGGAAAATAATTTTGTTAAATAAGAAAGTTTAGAAATGTTTCAAGGCTAAAAATGTAATTCTATCAAGAACACATGTGATCTCATGTTTCCTTCATCTATAAATTGTGGAAGAAACATAAGGATGTGTAACAAATCATGACTGTTGGAAATAGAGAGTACAGGAAAACGTGAATTTTTGAAGGAACATAACATGGGAGACTCAAAATATAAACTTTTAAGTGACTTGTCCCATACCTCTTAAATTTAGATTACCAAAACCTATGGTTGGAGAGTTAAAGATTAGACCAGGCATAACTTTTTGCGAAGAGCAATTATGAAGGTTTTAATTGCACTTTCTTACATGATTTAATTTCAGTCCTTTGGGGTATGGGCTTGATTTAAGTGTCTAAGTAAAACTATAAGGCAAATTGGAGCAGGACCATTTTGAGCACCTATTTATTATGCATTGGAGAATGAAGTTGACTTTTTGGGGTTGGGGTTGAGGATGTGTGATGTGGCATCCTACATGGATCCACCTCATCCTCTTCTCTTCCCTCTTCTATAAAATTTGAATTCCTTGCCTTGTTTTGGGTTGCTTCACTTTGGAGACTTCATTCTTGGGTGAATTCTTTTGTTGTTTTGGAGCTCTTGCTTTGAAGAATTTTTTGGAAGATTTTTGCATGCTTGTGCTTGGCTATTTTGGATTGCTTGCACTTGGATAAAGCTTGTTGTTTTGGAACTTAGAACAACTCCATCATGGAGAGGTAGGAGATTGGCTCTTGAAATGCTCTTCTTTATGAATGTAAATGTTAATGTGTGAATGTTTTGGCATGTTTGTGGATTGTTGGGTAGATGGCCTAGGAATGGTGTAGGAGAAGACTATGGGGTTTATTTTGTGGGAGGCACAAGTGTGTTTTAGGGAGGTATAAGGGTGGAGGGAGTTGGGATTTGGGTTCCACCTTACAAAGAAATATCTTGCATTTCTTTACTCATTATGGGGTGCCATAAGAGGTTGGGGAGGCATAAGGAAATGTGAGGGATAAGTGGTATTGTGGGAGGCATAAGGAATGTCAGGGATTTAATATACTATATTTTGGTAGTTTGTAATTCAGGTGGTGATACCCATTTCCCCTTTTGGGAGGCATAAGAAGCATCCCCCATAGTTTTTTTGCTCCGTTCGCTTGCTTGATGAAGCCTTAGTATTTTTTGTCATGCTTTAATTTAGTTGTAAACTACATTCTATTTTTGAACTGTGTTTTATATGTGATAATGTTGCTTGTGTGTTTGTGGAAGCCTGTTGTTGTCATGAGTTGGATCACATCTTTTATTGCATTATGGTTGGGGCTCGGGGGCCAATGAAGAAGGATGGCTTCTCCTCTTCATTGGATGTCTTAGTTGGGTGGAGAGTGTTTCCTTTCCCCTACTCTTGTTGTGATCACAATTTGGAAGAATGAGAAATGCACATGTTGCTGTTTTGGAGCTGAGATTAGAAAAAGATAGTTTGACAGTCCCTTGTGAAATGAAATCTTATTGTAGCCCTTTCCCACTTTGAAGTGGATGATATGTATATGAATTGTAATGGAAAGATACTTTGTATTGACAATGGAAGTTGAAATTGAAATGTAGAAAGAGTTATACTCTGTTCTATTTTTTTTGGAAAGAATGTGAAAGAATGAAACGTATTTTGTATGTTGTATTTTGAAATTCAAATGGAAAGGAAGTTGTAAGAGTTTCATTTGAATTAATGGAAGTGTTTTTGTCTTTTTCATATGATATTATTTTCATTGGAAATATATGTTTAACATGCACTATGAAATCCCTGTTTGGAAAGTGGAAAAATGAAACACGTGAGAAGAAAATGTATCATTCCACCTTGTATATAATATATAATTCTGGAAAGAATAAAAGAAGGAAGTTGTAAAGTTGTCTTTGTAATTAATAAAGGATTGCATACCTTTCTCAAATTATATCATTGTATTGAATTTAATCATGTAGCTATGAGTTGTAATCTCTGTTTGAAAGGAAGAAATGCGTGTAAGGAAGTGTAATACTCTGTCTTTTAAAATATGTGAAAATCGGAAGTCAAAGATGTATTTTAGTTTTTGAATCAACTAAATGTACTAGATTAGGCTTGGAACATATTATCATACTTGCAAGGCAAGTAAAATGAGAAACCATAAACCCTTTAAATTTTGTTGATTTCCATGTCTTGCTTCACGTTCAAACTGGCTATTAACTTTTAATCCACAAATGAACAGACCGAACCTGCAATCAATGAAATAACATAATGAAACAATTAAAATTGATCATGCCAGGATGCCCTGAACAAGTTCAATTATACAAAATACACTTAAAAAAAAATCTTCCAAAACCTGGCAAAACCGAGTTCAAAGATTTCACAGTCATTTTGCTAGCAAAATTGTAAAATTTTCAAATTGGAATTCAATCAATTAGATCTACCTCACAAACTTATCCCAATTCCACCTAAGAACGATTCTCCATGTCTATTTGAAATTTTGAGAAAGGAACAAGAATCAAAATTGATCAAAATTTCACAAGTTAAAATTTACCAATTCGAACTGTAAAATCCTGCAGATCGATTTTCGTGAAATTATCCCCTTAAACTCTATCGAAATTTAAAACTAATGAATTTTGTGCAAAGAGGATGTCGAGAGCTTTCTAGAAAGTCCTCGTTTTCCCAAACCCAATCTCTCTATCAAAAGTTATGGCCTTCTAAAAAAATTCTTCTCTTGGCATCAAAAAAAATTCGGAAAATTTTCCTTGGCGGGCCCACAGGCCCAAATTTTTCCCTTAGAGCTTCACAAAACTTTTGGGAAATTTTTCCAAATTTTACCCACTGTGTCACCAACTCGTGGCCAATCAGGAGCTGTAATGTGGCGTCGTGAGGCTTTGGCAGAGGAGTGGGTTCCTTTTTGCCTTTGGCGTTTTAGAAAAATTTTGGGAAAATTTTACAATTTTTCCCCACCGACCCACAACCAATCAGGAGTTGCCACATGACATCACAAGGCATCGACGGAGGCACGGTTGAATGTGATCCTTTTTTCCCTTTGGGGCATTAAACAAAGTTTTCTCCCCTCCACCCTGCCTTCCTTGCGTTGGCTTGGAGACGCCAGGTGTCCCTTGCGAACTTGCGAGAGCGTGGGTGCAAAGTTGGCTTTTCACCCCGTGTAGGAAGAATTTTCAAAATGTCTCCCCGTCACCCCGCTCTCCCCCGGACTGGCTTGGGAGGCACCACGTGTCCCTTGTGGACTTGTAGAACCACAGGTGCACGGGTGCAAACTTTTTTTTTTTCCCCCGCATGGGAAATTTTCCAAAAGTCTCCCCGTGGCCCACAAACCCGCCCTTTGGGAAAATTTTCTCCCCTGGGCTCGCAGGCACGCCGGCCCATAAATTGAAAAATATGAGGAGTTAGGAGGAATTCTTTATATCATTGGAAAGGCGAGGAAATTTCATATCCAATGAGAATGGTTTAGGGAAATTTTGAATGTGTTAATTTTGAGAAAAATCAGTTTAACCTTTAATCCTGTTAGAGAGTGGGTATGGTGAGGAATTACCCTTTGAACCTAATTGAACCTTCTAACCCTAAATTTTGGACCTTGTGACCTTTAATATTTGTTAACAAAAGATAAGTACATTCTAGTGTATTACAATTGATCTGGAACTTGTTAATGAAAACTATTGTCTTGTAACCTGGTTATAAACTCTTCTAAACAAAAAAATATATTCCATAATTTTCCTAACTAATACTAGGTTGTTCTTGGGTCTCAAGTGGGTTGTTTTTAGCAGCCATCATAATGTGTTTTTATTGGTTTTTTTATTCAATATAATATTTTTTGACAGATTATTCTCATATTAATGTTTAAATTTTATTTGATAACTTATGATTTTTTATATTATATTTTCTTCATAAAATAAAGAATTGGAAAAAGGAAATATTTTAAATACATGAATAAATAGACATTGAAGGAGAACAAAGATCACCAAAATGCAACTTTGAAACCGGTATTTATATGCCTCAGAATGCACAATACTGAGAGAAACAATTGGTGGAAAAATGCCCCTCTTGAGAATTTCTTTTTTGATACCAAATATGATTTAGTTTCACATGCAGATTGAGACATGGTGCCAAATCAGTCTCAGAAACTCCTAAAAAGGTTATTTTTGTTGGTGGGAGCATGGAGAATACAAAAAACCGCATTATCAGAGTGTAAAGTTGCAAAGGAAAATATCCCTCCTCCTCTTCCAATAGAGAATAACAAATATCTGCAGATTGAAGCTCTTGAGGTTATTCTCCCTATCAAGGAGGTTTCTTATGGGTGGAAGAGAGTGAACAAAAAGAAAAAATCCAATGGCAAGAGTATTGTTTCTCCTACCTAGCTTGGATGTGTAGTTGCTGTATTGTTGTTGAGGCGTTGTTTTGTTTGTTGTTTTTATGTTCTTTTTTGGGTAGATTGTTTTTGTTGCTAGGATTTCATGTTTTTGATCTTTTTTTGTTCTAGTAAAATTGAAAATTTTGGCTTTTGAGCCTTTTTCTATAAGGGTATAGTCCCTTTCAAAAAAATATTTACTAATAATAAATTTAAAAACAAATTGTATTTATATCAACTAAAGTTCATCTACTAATATACACCAATACAAATAAAAACACTCAACAACTTGTATTACACAACACCAATTTTCACATAAAGGTCATAAATTATGTTAAATAGAAGAATCTTCTTCAATTATGAAATCGTATTTTTTTCTCATACATGCATGTATGATTTTTAAAAAAATCTTCGTGAATATATCTATATTGAAATTTTTTAAACTCGAGTTTTAATAAATAAAATAGATTTTAATATTGCACACATCTTTTTATAAAGTTAGTTACAAACATAATTATTAATTTTAAAAAAAATATATTAGCATTTGAAACTTTAGTATATGTTATTAATATTATTCTTTAATTTATATTTTAAAATGTATAAGGTTGAAGTATTTTTGTAAAATATAAATTAATAGATTTTTAATGTTTAGAATCATTATGATTAATAAATCAATAATTGATTTTAAATGTAAAAATTTATTTATTTGTTTTTATTAAAAGACCTTTTTTTTGGGTCTATCATACATCAATATTTAAATTCTTATAATTTAAGTATCTAAAATTAAAAAATAGAATTCTACTACACAATACATATAAATTTAATAAATATAACTAATATTATATTTTATATAAATTTAATGTAAAAGTTTAAATGTAATTATAATAATTAAAATTCAAAGGATTTACATATTTTAATGTACATATACCCTTAAAATTCTATTATTTTTGACAAAATATAATATTAATATGGTAAACAATTTTATTTTTTAAAAATAATATACATAATATATAAAACTTTAGTCTTAAGAAAATTGGAATTTTTTGTTTGAAATATTTAAAATTTAGAAATGTGAATTTAGTTACAAAATTGTTGTTATAGCACATGTCACAATTTTAAAATTGTGGATCCACTACATTTTTTAAATTGTGAAAATTGTCACGATACTTTTAATTGTGAAAATTTCCACAATTATTAAAGTGTGGAATTCTCACAATTATTTCTTTTGTGGATTTTTTCACAATTTTGTTCACGAATTGAAGTTCCCACAAAATAATTGTGGGTGGATTCCACAAAATTGAATTCACAATTCTAAATAAGATATCCACAGTAAATTTGTGAAAAAATTATGGATATATAATCTGTTTTCTTGTAGTGTATCTCCAACTATACGTTGGGATTCTATTCCCTCTTTTGCATGTATAAATACAGATGTAATATCTGATTATGAGAATCCAAGGCAATTTAATAGTATTTATTAAATAGATCATTGGTATCAAAGCAATTTGTCTTTCCTTGGCGTGGAGATCTCTGACCTGCGGTTTCCTTTTCTACCTATCTATTCTATTTGATTTGTGTTGCCAGTGAAGTGCAAACTACGGTTTCAAAGTCTTGACAGAGATGTGGGAAAAAAAAAAGAAATAAAGTGACCTGGAGTGAAGTAATGACTTGTAGAGACCTATGTGTATTTTTTGAAGCATATTTGCTATTATGGAGTTTGGAAAAGTGACTTGGAAACCTACATTTGAGACAAACAACAACCTACAATAGGAAAACATGGCAATCAAAAAAGCAATCAGTTTTGTTTTTGTGGTGTTTATTTCCTTTGGCTTTAGCGTTGAGCAATCAAAAATGTAGCTAAAGCATGGAGGATTTTATCATGGAGCGTGATGTTCAGTCATGTGCATTTGAAGGAGTATTTATACTCTTGTGCATATGAAGGTGTTTGAAGGCATCGACTTGGAGACCTAGCCATGCAAGAGTGGAAGTATCCTGTGTGGAATATTGGAGTGCCAGGTGCAAAGCAACCTGTTACGGGTTAGTAACAGATTCAAGATAGATTTGGTAAAAGACTCTTATTGTAATGCCCACAAAAAATTAAGCACTAAACCCAAGAAAAAAAGGTTGTACTAGAAAAATTATGGAATAATTTTTTTTATTAAAACATCCAAAAACACTACTCTTATACCTCCGACAAATTGTATTCCCATTTCCATTTCTCAAAAAACTTACAGATCAAATTTATCTCCCACAATCATCACCAATAAATCAATCATCATCCACACATATTAGCACAACAAAATAGCAAGGAAAGAACAAGGGTGAAGATCAACCTTATAAATGAAGAGGATCAAAACATGGCAAGAAAAATACAAGCCTTCCAAATCCTAAGAAAGCACCATCCAATCAAAGCTCAAATCATCATTCTCAAGCAAGATCTCCCCAAAATTACAAGCATCCCCCCAAATTGTTAAATGTTAGCTTACTATTGCAATGTGTAGCCTTAACATGTTCAGTTCTTGCGAACTGATTCCAGCTAGTATTTGTGCAGATGGATTATGTGAGTAGATTAAAGGAAAGAGTTGTAAAGGTTTCATCAGTGCAATTTATGAAGTTCCTTGTAAAAATGTCCAATGTGAGGTAAAATTTGTAATAGTGCCTGCAAAGGAGTTTAGAAAACCTCTTGCCTTGGGTTGTTCTGAAATTTCGTGATGATGTTGTCTTGTCCTTCTATAGGTTAACTGGTAAATTACCTTTGTGAGAAATAATATTCAATCTTGACCTTGTTATGAGTATTCTTTTGGTGATATCATTTACAGTCATGGAAATTTTGTAGCATGGCTATGCATATTTTGTTACCTTCTTGTTCTTGACCCAAAGTGAAATCCAATCTCTTGACACCTTTGGTTCATGTGGCATGTTGAATGGAAATGTTATAACCGTGGTTTGCGTTCTTGTTAAATAACGATAATTTCTTCTTTCAGGTCATAATGCTTATTGGTTTAGTAACCCTCCATGGTACTAGTATCAATGTTATTCTAGGCATATTTTAGTGGGTTGAAAGCCCTTTTTTCTAAAGATAATCAAAGATAAAAGAAGAGGAATACATAGATGAATAAATAAAGAAGATAATAATGAAGTTGTATTTGGTTGATAAAATTAAGAGTCTTTAATTGGAAATAAAGTGTTTATCTAACGATGTAAAAAAATAAAAAAATACCTACCATTGCTAACCTTAAGCTATGGATTAAACATTGTCCTCTTGTTGGGAAACGTGAAGTAATTTTAAAAGTAATATCACTGTTGGCTTTAGGGGATATTGGTAGATCCTATCCTAGTACAGGAGTTTGAATAAAAACACATTAAGTATAATGCTTCCATGTTGGGAACCCCTGTGTATCCCCCGACGAACTTAATCAAGATGATTTCTAAATGAAGCTTTTACCAAAATTCAATTGAACTCCTTAAGACTCATTAAAAGACAAAGGTTAATAACTAAACAGGTCATAATAAAATATCCATTTATCTTCTCTCTCTAACCATTACCATGGTACCTTGTAGTCCTTGTCTAAGCTATGATAACATTTTTTAATTCTTGATCAAAGATGATCCCAGGGTTCTGAACCTTAACTATTACACTCCATATCCTTAATGATCTTACACTTGCCTCCTTATGCAATGTGGGTATGGAACGATTTACAATTAGTGGGGGTTTAGATAGATAGCCTTGTGGAATATCTTACCTCAAGGTTTTGTAAACAAATTAATCAAGGAATTTTCATAACATATAGGTGATATGTAGGATAGTCCAATCAAGTTATATAAAAGAAAAGAAATTTAATCCTAGGTAAGAAGAATGGTATGAAACATATCATGAACCTTCTAGAACGTACAGCTAAGAATAATGTAAGCATGTCTCTAGTAAATCAGTAATCTTAAGAAGTTTTTCACAGTGGGATGTCTTCAGCTATAACTATGTAATGTGGTTGGTCTTTTGCCATGTCCTTTCACAAATTTGAAAAGTAAATTGTCCTTGATAGTTGTGAACGTTTCCGTGCTGCCTTTATGGCCATCCTTGTATGAAGTTGTTCACAGTGTTAGTTGTATCTTATTGGTGACGACATGTTGCGTCATGTAAAATGTGTCAAGCAAGTCAAAAACTCAAAGTTATGATTTGTAAATTTCACTGTGTTGTTCGTGTGTAAATAGGGGCACGATTTTTTGGGACTTGAACCCCACTTCATTGACCCTTGTTACAGTCTTAACAAGATATAGAAATTTAATCTACAACATCATAATATCCTCAACTAAATAACATTCATGACTTGTAATACAATTCCATAAGAAAAAGAAGCATAAATGGCAACAATACATAGTTTTAGTTAGAGATATGAAGATTCACACATGAAAAAAATCTAAACCTGCGAAGTATTGTGTTAATTTAATTCCAAATGTCAAGTTGGATTGCATAAGATCAATATAATATATCTGACTGAGACATTGGGAGACCCATAATAAAATTAGAACAAAATCACTAAGCCAAATAGTTAGTGTGCACACAATTTCCTTTAGGAGAATGCAAAATTTTTTATATCCACCATAATATGACTGAAATTTACAACCAAGTGCTCAATTTTACGATAGACATTACTAAATTGGTTAATTCAAAATATAAATCTCGTGTTAATAGTAAGTTCATACCAAGGCTAGGTTTGTCTAACCAAAGGACTAAACAATAGGAAAATATCACTATGATTATAATATTAATAATTCATTATAATATATCTCAATTAAGTTTCTCCAACAATGAGCCAATAAATCAACTTTATCACTGGATTTCAGGGAGTGAGAACTAGAGGTGCACTTAACAATCCTGATCTCTTTTATAAAACTATAAGGACCCATTACTATCTTCACAATCTCACATATTTATATCCAGGCTAGTACATTTAATTACATTGGTCGAAGGAATCATTTATATTATGACATCTAGAATGACTTACTTGTTTGAGCGCGAGACTCATCTTGCTTGAGAGAATGACTCAACAATGGAGTGTTGTTAAAATGGCTTAGTATAATTTAGTCTCTTTTGGCTTATGAACTGAACTTCTGATTTTACTACTGAAATATATCTACATTTTCTCCTTTTTCCTTAGTTGTAGGATCTCAATGGAAAACATTCTATAGCTTCACTAAGGTGTTCATTATCTACATAATTAGTTCCAATGAGTGTTGCGAGTTTTTGATCCATCAATTATGTACTCAGGTTGTGCTTCAATGTAAACTCTATATCATTTCTTTACCAATTGTCTGTAACACACTCATTAAATTATGCTTTCAATTGTACCAAAGACATATAATAACATCATTAAAGACCTTATTACTAACAATTGGTATTTTATTAGAATGTAGGAACATGTCTCTATATGCCCATTACATTCAGGTGGTTTGAGGACTCATACCTAATATTATTTCCAAAGTTAACACTTAATCTTTAGTGCCTCATCACAAATTGGAGGAAGTTTTAAATCTACATTTCATGACATGCGAGAATGCGGAAACACCGATTCTAAACACATAGATATAATGAAATTGACTTTCTTGAGCTATCTTACATTTAATCGGTGATTTTATGGAAATATCTTGAGAAATATAGAAGTGGGCATTATAATAAACATAGAATGTTAAAATTAGAACTTTCAGGATGATTTTGATTTTTTGATTCTTCAAAATCATTGTAATGTTTCTGCAAATCCCATTACATTGAAAAGTGGTAGTGTCCATACCTTTTTTAAAAATGGAACTGAACATGATGAAACTTTTCTATTGTCTGCCCCTAACTGGTTGAATGATTATGTAGTGCCCACTTTCCTTCGACACCATTTTGATTATTAGTTATTTTTGATACTGTCGATCTTCACTTATGGATATATTATAGCTTCTTTGATTTAGCATGTTAGTAGATATCAGAGATATTGAACTGTTATTGATTTGATTCTTATATGATGCATATGGACTACTGGAGACATTTGATGTTGATATTGATATACTTTTGACATGGTTATTTATCTGTAATTCTGACATGTGATATATTTAGTCATATTGAGTAGATCTTGATAACTGGATTAAAGTGATGATCATTTTGATATAAATGAAATTTGGAATAGAAATGTGCTAGAAATTATAAGTGATATCGTATTTGCATAGATGATAATAATTCATGTATAGTTGATTTTAGATTATATTTTATATTTGGCATGAATGTTTTGATGTGGCCACGAGGCCGAAGGAGGTATTCTCATGTTTTACAGGTATATTATATTCACAACAACATCGGGGGATTGGAGACCAACCACATCGGAATTCGAGAAGAATTCAACTAGGGTCACCATGGAAATGTGTAATTGTGTGTGTGTTAGAATTATTGGTTAGGAGAAAATTGTGACCTAGGGGTCAGGTGTTGTTTTGTTTTAATTTTTCCCTTTTATTATGTTAGTATGTCACTTGTTTTAGTTGAAATTTAATTTTTTTTACATTTTTTGGATTTGTGTTTACCCCTTTATTATCTCATGGGTTGTAGTGTCTTAATTAAGCTAATTTGAATTTTTCCTAAACTAATTAAAGATGTGACCAAAAAGGAGTTCATTTATTAGAATTGATTTACTCTTGGATTTTGTGTTGAGTGAAGTGTGTTTGAGTTTTGAGTGTAGCACACTCTACCCTTCATGGGAAACTCGAATTTGGCCTTAGAGGCCAAATTTGGAAGCTTGTGGGACAAGTCAAACTTGTCCCACACCTCTTAAATGCCCATGCCAACCCTACCTATGGGTTGGGGGTCAAATTTAGGCTCTTTTAGGTGTTTTGGGGGGATAAAAAGGTAAAATGTTAATTGCACTTTCTTTCAAATATTTAATTTTGTCCTTTGGGGGAGTGGGATTAGATGGAGTGTGTAAGGTTCTTGTCATTCCTCCAACCACTTATTAATTATGCATTGGAATATGAGGTTGACCAAGTGATGTGGAGTGGAGAGGAAATGAGGTGGCATCCTACTTGGAGCCACATCATCCCTCCCTCTGCTTTCTCTATTTATTGAATACTTGTTGTTTGTTTTGGGGGTTGGATGATCATTTTTAGTCTCTTGAATTTTGGAGAGGAGAGGATTTTGAGGGGAGTTGTGGATTTTTGGAGCTTGTTGGATGCTTGTTTTGTTTTAGAGCTTGAGGATGCTTGCTTGATCTTTGGAGGAGTTTGGAACTTCATACTTGGAACAAGCTCTACCATGGAAAGGTAGGAGCTTCACCTTTGTTATATTATGTTATTGTTATATGTATGTGTGTATATGTTGTGTTGAATGTTGTTGTCTCTTTGAAATGCTTGTTGGGTGTGGGTAGAATGCCTAAGTTGGGAGTGGGAGGAGACTATGGGGAGTTTCTTTGTAGGGAGGCATAAGAAATCATTTTCTTGAGGAGGGAGTTTGGGTTGGGTGCCCACCTTGTATGAGAAATGCTTGCATTTCTTCTTGTTCTTACTTATGAGGGAGCTATAAGAGTTGAGGGAGGCATAAGAGTGTATGGAGGTATAAGGGGTACTTGAGGGAGGCATAAGATTTGTTAGGGGAAATTATGTTTTGCACTGGAGGCTTTTAGGTGGCACCCATTCCCATTGGGAGGCACAAGTGGCCTCCCCATAGGTCTTACTCTTTTGGATTTCTTGATAAGCCTTGTGATATTGTTGTTTTGATTGTTTTCCTCTTGTTGAGTTGTTGTTGTGTTTTGAATGTAATATGGAATGAATGTGAAATTTTATGTTAAGTATTGTGGAAACTAGTAGTTTCCATGAGTTGAGATTTTTCTCCCATTGTAATATGGTTGGGGCTCGGGGGCCAATGGAGAGGATGGATTCTCTTCTCCATTGGGTATCTTGGTTGGGTGGAGAGCGTTGCCTCTCCCCTTATTTTGTTGTGAATCAAGAAAACTCTTGGAGGAGCCATCTTGTTGGTGCTTGGAGCTTGGAGTCTTGTAGGTGACCATGTGAAACTACCTTGTATTTTACCCACTTAGAGTGGAAGAAATTGTAATAGTGTATTTCATTTTTGTGTTTACATTTTGTATGACATCCCACATCAAGTGGAGAACATTGTATTGATCTGGTAAAAGAATAGAATGCACTTGCATTGTAATTGTGGCTATGGAATTTTTTTGTTACATTGAAAGGGAAGAAGAAATAATTGTGTGAGAATTAGTTTTTTATGGGAAAAGAAAGTATTAGTATCATTTTGGTGAATACTTCATTGTGATGTATGTAATAAAAAAAAAATGCTCAAAATGGATATATTGTACAAAAGCTAATTAAAATTTAAAACGTGAAATTGAGATTTGCATTCCCACATAGTTTTAATGTTGTAAATCTTGTTCTAAGTATATTATTGGAAATGATCCATGTCATGTATACTCTCTGTATGTGAAATGGTGAGTGATCCTCTTACTCATTCCTTGAAATAGGACAGGTTCACTGTGTTAATTTACATGGCAAGTATAGTAAGAACTTATAGTCTCTTAAATCTTGATAGAAAGGTACTTAAATTACAATGGGATTTTGTTCTTCCTTGGTAAATTTGATATACTGAATCAAAGTGACTGACTACTATTAGCCTTAGTCACTATTGTTTGGAATAGTCTTGTAATTATCATTTGAAACAGATTATTCCAAGTTATCTGGAGTCATTCTAATAACAATAAATTGGAAAGTGAAATGGACACTCTGGTTACCTTGCATCATCTATCTTTCTATTAAACTACACTAAGATAATCTTACATGATAGTGGAAGTTAGCTATATTTCCTGGACTCTAATGTTAACTCATAGTAATATCAATACCTTGTAAAGTGGATTATTAATGGAAGCTAAAGTACTATTAATATTAGAGGTATTAATAATATTTAATTAGTAATTGTGTTAGGATGCATTTATATATATATATATATATATATATATATATATATATATAATAAAATACACATAAAAATATATATATTAGGTAGAATAAAGGCTAAGTAATAATTATGTATATTAAATAGAGTAAGATTTAAATAATGTTAAAACCTTCAAATAAAACAAAAAGTGGTAATATGGCTTAAAAAAAAAAAGCGCCACGTCACACTTGTTTTTTAAGGCTTTAAACTAAGTGGAAATTGTGGGAGGGGTGGGGTCGGCTACCCCACCCCATAATATTTTAACATTTGTTTTAATTTTTTTCCCATCCAAATTTTATCATACCCTAAATTATGTGGCCCCCTTACCTTTTTAAAACCTACACTCCACGTTTTTTTTTACGGACTGTAATGTGGCGCAACCAGTATTCTCCCCTCTTATAGCGCATATATATATATCATATTTTTGGTTTCTTTTATTATTATTTCGGGTTTGTAATATTGGAAAATAATTAGAATAATAAAAAAGAAAATACATATATGTTTACATTACCCCAAATGAAGATGCAAACCAAATAAAACCATGTATCAAAATGGGCAAAACCCACAACCTCTTTTGGAAAAATCAAAGAAAAATAAGCTAAATAAATTAAATAAATGCTTTCAAAACCCTAGGAGAGGGTGTGAACAAATATATATATATATATATATATATATATATATTGGAAAGAAATGGAAAGAAAATGAATCAAATGAGATGAGAAAGAAGCTTTCATAAGGATACTTTAGGGTTAGATTGTCTATTTCGAAATCAATGGTCAAAATTTAATCCATCCAAGGGATGAGATTCATCCCTACAAAAAGTAGGTGGAGAGTGGTTGAGTGGAAATCACCCTTTTAATTTAAATGTCTTAATTTTAAAACATGAGATTGACTTTTTAAGGGGTCACTTTATGGGGTAAGGGGATGTTTATTCTAACCCCATGTAAAATGGACCTTGTTATTCATTTATTTGTGGAGTATTTAACTATAGTAGGAATTTAATTGTTATTAAATTAACACTTAGAGTGAACTAAACCTTGGTTGGACTAAATCTACTTATTTTTTTTAATGTAAACCTAATAATCGATTAAAATGGGAAATTATTAATTATTATATATCATTGACGTAGAAACATTATCGTGACAAATGTAGTTTTAATCCTGTATGCGGGCACACTTTTAAAAAATAAAATTATTCCATAATTTTTCTAACTGAACCTAGGTTGTTCTTGAGTCTCTTGTGGGTATTTTAGTGGGCGTTAGACTTGGTATCAGAGCCATGGGTTCAAAGCTTGGACCCTTGGGCACACCTAGAAAACATGAAACATAAACATTTAACCTAGTGCAAGTTGATTCTTTTAAATATATAAAACCACAATGTTGATAATTATATGAAACAACAAACTTAGAAAAGACCTAGAACAATGAAATAACTCTCGCCTTGATCTGTGCAGGAGGCATGGATTAGACAAGGGGTCTTTTCATATAGACCTAGATATACCACCACCAGAGCAGGCTGTAGCAGCCATTTTACCTCAGATCTTACAGACGCTACATAATGTCAATGCCGCTATACGCGGAGAGCCCTTAGGAGGATGATTTGCTAGAAATAGTTTGGAGCCATCAGTAGATGCCCAAGTATCCCCTCGACACAGCAAGGAGCATAGGGTAGAAAAATTCTGCGCAGAGTTGGCTAGGGCAAAGTCACCACAGAGAGGACATGGGGACATGATCTCAGGACATAGGGACAGGTCTTGGAGCCCTAGAAAGAGGGAGGAGCATACAGATAGACCTAGGGTTCATCAAAAATCAGCCGCAGGTCATATCAAGGAGATCATGAAACTATGACCATCTCACTATTCGGGTGATACAGGTGGTTTTTAGGCAGAGGCCTGGTTGGTGAGCTTGAGTGGATGCTTCAAGCTCTGTCCTTGTACTAGTAACACGAAAGCTCGTGTTGCAATCCATCTTTTGAGGGATGGAGCAGGAGTCTAGTGGAGGACCGAGGAGCAAAAGCTCCACGTTGACTCAGAGATAGTTACCTGGGAACTATCTGAGGAGCATTTAAGGAGTAGGCATTTACCCAGGAGCGGAATACACATGTGAAAATATTCGAAATGACTGAAACAATGCGTCAAAAAGATGTTGCCTTTGTCTCTATCCTAAATAGAATTCACATTGGACAACATTCAAAATCTGATCTTGCATACCTCAATGATACATGTATTTGGTCAGTACCAGTTGATCCAATGTTCCCATTCCTATTCTACAAAAACACAGATGTTCTTCGACACGATAACAAAATGCTTGCTCTTGCTCCTGGAGACAAAATTGTTATAGCCTCCATCAATGAACAAGACAAGTAAATTGAACAAATGGAATCCTAATCTAAAACTATAGAATTACCACAACATATAGAGCTCAAACTTAACATGTTAGTACAAGTTTTCACTGGGAACTATGACATACAAGACGGACTAGTTAATGGTTCTGATGGAATTTTCAAAGAATACACAACAAAAATGACCTGGATGCCATATGGATAAAATTCATTGACCCCTGTATTGGAAAACAATAAAGATCTAAACACCCACAGTTGTCAATAGCCAAAATAGAACTTGATTGGGTTCCTATTCTTCGTATAGCTAGACTCTTGTGTAGAACATTGTTCAAGAGACCAGCTACAATAAGACAAAAATTCCATGTGCAGCTTTTTTGTGCACACACAATACACAGAGCATAATGCCTCACCCTTGAATGTCTTTCCTTCAGCCCTCTTGGTGTATCTTCACATGGCTTAGCATATACAGCTCTGTCATGAGCCAAAACCATTTCCAATCTTTACTTGTTATCCGCTCTTATGAAAAAAAAATTCAATGACAAACAAACAATTAGTACATAAATGGTACGTCTCTAAAACAAAGCTAAATGGAACATTCAACAAGCCTTGTCCACAACTGATATTTCTTCCCATATTATAGTTGCTTTGCTTTATACACAAAGTCTCCAAGCTCACAAAGAAGCCATTCTCCATGACCATGAATTAATGCAATATCACATTCTCTATTTGCAAGAAACTCACATGCCTATCCCCATTGCAATTAACTATCTTGACGGATACCAATGCTTTTCTATGCACCATGTACATGGTCTTGCAATTTTCATTACAAATAATACAACTTTCCTGTAAAAAATCACTTCCAAAGCACAAACGTAGAGTCCCTAGTCACAAACATATTACTGCAAGAATGATGCATGACGATTGTGAATGTCTATGCTGCGCCAAATGCAAATCTTGAAAACATCTTCATTGTTCTTGATGATTTCTTCTAATCCATTGATCTGACAATCCCCAACTACACTTTTGGAGATTTTAACATTGACATGCACAAGCAAAACAAAATACAAATGTTCCTTTCAGTATTTATGCAAAAAAACAATTTCACTTTCCACTTTGAACAGCCAAGTGTCTTCACCGAAAACATCATTGACCATATATGGTAAAATGCTACACAAGCAAGCTATAATACATTTGAAATATTTTCATATTATATTGATCATCTAGTATTGTTTTCCCTTCTCAAAAACACCTACAACAACACTGCGCAATTGTAAGTGCACATATCTCATTATATTGATTCACGAAAACTAACACCTAATTTGTTCACTATTTTCTTTCCTTTTCATTTCACACTCTATAACAAGAAACTACATATTTGACTGCTTTATAGATAGTTACAGCAAGGAAAACATGAACCAGCCACCCAAGAACAAGGGCTTTGGCAGCAGTGACCATTTCTAAGAACCCTCTAAACAGTAATCTCTTTCTAACATTTCTACACTTTCTTGTCATCATTCATTTAATATTTTGCTCAATGCTCCAATGAAAGCATCCTAATATCCTACAAAATGCAGCCCAAAACCAGGAACACAGCAGCCATCATTGATACTTGACATTTGTGCAGGTAAACTTGCAACAGTCTTTGAAGGTGATATCCTGGTCGTCTATGGACTAGTGCATGCAAACAACATTTCCCCTTCAAAATTGAAATCCTACATGCTAATTTAGTTGACAAGAAAGGTCAAATGACCATTACTTTGAACATGAGCATTACCTTCATCAACAAATTTACATCTACTGTGGTTTTTGGCAGCAGTTTACGTGTTACTGGTTTCATTGTCAAAGAAAAAACAAAGTATGAATGAGGGGATGCAAGTTGCTCTTTGTCCGCAATTGCAACAACCACTAGTGAAAACATACCAAAATTTTACAAATATTGAAAATTGACACTGGAAATGACTATACAAGAGTTATTTGAATCAAATGCAACATTCTTCATCGGCTCATTTGCAACAATTGTAATAGGAATTTATCACACCAACGACCTGTTCACCCTCTATGTTAAAGACTCCGACACTAACAATGAAAAAGAAACAGTATCAACAGTTGCTAGTGGACATATCTGACTCATGATCTTGATCTTGCAGCAGTTGTACATTCCTTAGTGTGGTGGAGACATTTTCCTCTTGGCCGGATATTTACACTCAGGACTGATCACTTGAGTCTTCGCCACCTCTTCACACAACCCAATCTCAACGCTTGTCAGTAGTATTGGATGGAGTTGATTTGTGAGTACGACATAGAGATAGAGCATGTGAAGGGGGAGGAGAATGTGGTTGTAGATGCCTTGAGTAGATGGAGACATGTGGCTATGGCCACTTCAGTGGGCACAAATTTGTGGACTAGGATTTTGTAGCAGCTTCCTTAGGACAATTTTTACCTTGTAGCCAGAGCAGAGATTGAGTCACAGAGGCCCCTTGAGGAGAGATTTGATAGATTTTCATTAGAGGTAGATGGCCTTCTCAAACACAGAGGCTAGATATATCTTCCTACAGATGGAGGCTTGAGACAAGACATTTTTTCAGAGGCTCATCGTGCGCCTTATTCAGCCCATCCCGGGGTGAAGAAGATGCATGCAACATTGAGATAGTTATATTTTTAGAGAGGAATTTGGAGAGATGTGGCTTTATTTGTGTCATGTTGTTTAGAGTTCCAGAGGGTGAAGGCCGAGCATCAGCATCTAACTGGCCTTCTCTATCCTCACGCCATACTGGAGTGGAAGTGGGACACGATTTCTATGGACTTCATCATTGGGTTGCCTACGTCGAGATACCACCACGATGCCATCATGGTCACGGTGGATAAATTGATGAAAGTAGCTCAATTTTCTTCAGTGAAGACCACCTATATAGCTAGTGTGGTGGCAAAGGTATATCTTGATGAGATTGTCAAATTACATGGGATTTTGTGGAAGATCATTTGTGACCGCGATCCTTTGTACACTTGTCATTTCTGGACCACCATGCAGCATGCTCTCGAGACGAGGATCAATTTTAGTACAGCATATCACCCTGAGATAGATGGAAAGATTGAGCAGGTGAATTAGATCCTAGAGGACATGCTTAGGATGTACGTTATGGATCACCAGTCGAGATGGGAGGAGTATCTATATTTGGTGGAGTTTTCCTACAATAATAGTTTCCAGAGTTCGATAGGCATGGCTCCTTTTCAAGAATTATATTGTAGAGAGTGCAGGACACCTCTTAGTTGGGACAGGATTGAGGACAGGGTTTCCCTTGGGCCAGCATTATTGTAGGATATGAAGTAGCAGCTTACCTTGATCAGGCAGAGATTACAGGAGGCACAGGACAGACAGAAGAAGTATGCGGACCAACATAGGACAGATCATAGTTTTTAGGTGGGCACAAAGGTGTGTCTTCGTGTTAGACATCATAAGAGCCCTATCCGTTACAGAAAATGTTCTAAGCTTGCTCCTAGGTTTTTGGGTCCCTTTGAGATCTTGGAGCGCCTTGGTCCCTTCGCCTAACGTCTAGCATTGCCACCTAGCTTGTCTCGTGTCCATGATGTGTTTCACATTTCTTTTCTTAGGAGATATATTTATGATCCTTCTCACATTCTAGATTGGACCACTTTGTAGGTGTAGGATCAGGGGCAGCTGATGGTGGAGCCCATATGCATTATAGATCGCAGGACCCTAGGCCTTTGCAATAGAATTTTGATTAGGTCTGGCTCCAGTTGGATAGATATGATGAGACTGCGGCTACTTAGAAGGATGCTACATTGCTATGAGTATAGTTTCTACACCTATTAAAGTGACTTCTAGGAGGAATTCGAGCCTAAGGAGAGGGGGATGTAGTGCCCACTTCACCTTGACACTATTTTATTATTGTTTTGATACTATCGACTGCACTTATGGATATATTATAGTTTTGATATAGGATGTTAGTAGATATCTGAGATACTGAACTGTTATTGATTTGATTCTTATATGAT